>KQ030587.1:0-88823 GCA_000956045.1 Hirsutella minnesotensis 3608
GGCTTATTTCCGCTTTTGCAGGGTCCCACATCTGCATATTCTGACACATCATACTTGACAACAAGGTGCACGGACAGTATGGATGACTGAGCACCGATCGGGAAGAAGATCCCATGTGAATCGGGCAACGAAAGATTCTTGAGTCTCTATCTTAAGCGATGGTGGGAAGTTGGCTTATATTTATAATGTTGGGTTGAGTGGCGATATGGCCACTCGGGTAGCATAGATGACGTTGTCATCTAGAAGGTTCGAATCCATTAATATGGCTTTTCGAACTTCCTGCTGCCTGTTCGGCAGCATAGGGAATGAGCGTCTTGGTCCTTGATACGTTTGATACACAATCGTGGCCAAAGGAGATCAATGTACTCAATGCCCCCAGGACCTTGTAATCATTAATGTTGCGCTTACATCAATGTAGTTGAGTTAGTAGTTTCGAAGCAGAAACTTGTGTCGCTTATCCTCATCCATGGCCCGCAAATGACTATTCCACTCGCGGGTCACGGCCACATGGGCCGCAGCCAGATCTTGGCCCATGGTTTCCCGCAGCCCGTCGTCCTGGGCAAGTGCCTCGAGGCTCTCTTCTATCGTCTTCGGCAGACACTGGTGGATGCCCAGCTCGAGGCGTACAGCTTCGGAGAGCGTGGCGGGATCATGCTGGCAGTCGACCCAGGGTTCCAAGGTCAGGCGGCTGCGTAGGCCATCGAGGCCGGCGGCGAGGAGGGCAGCGAGGGCGACGTAGGGGTTGGCGGTTGGACACAGGGGCTTGAACTCGAAGCGCGCCGTCGAGATGCGGCGCAGGGGCACTTCGCGGTTCTCCCAGCCCCAGCAGACGTAGTGGCCACCGCTCCAGAGGCCTGGACCGACGCGCTGGTAGCTGACGTCGAGAGGCAGCGTGAAGGCGGCGACGGCTCGCAAATGACGTAAGATGCCTGCGAAGAAGCCTTCGGGCACCCCGACTTCATGTTGGCCGACGGGCGTGGCCGAGATGTGCACGTGGGCACCCGTTCCCAGGTCGGTTGCCACGGGCCGCGGGTGCAGTGTGGCCTGCGCGCCGTGGGCTCGAGCAATGTCGGAGATGACCTTGCGGGCGCGCACGAGGCGGTCCACGGCGTCGACCGGAGGGCCAGGGCCAAGCGCAAACTCCCACTGGTGACCCGCCAGCTCGGCATGGAACTGCCTCACGGGCACGCCGACCGCCATCAGGGCCCGGACGGTCGCCTCGATCATGGACAGCGTCGCGTCTTCGGACTGGCTTCCGTCGGGCTGTAAGACGACCTCGACCTCGAAGCCCAGAAGCACCGCGAGCCTGTGCTCCTGGCGGATGGCTCGGTCCAGGCTGCCCAGCTTGCTCCGCGCACATTCCGGGGCCGGCTCGCCCGCCTTGTCGACCCAAGAGGCCATCATCTCTACGCGCCGCACCGCGCCGGATGCGTGGGCCCACGCTGAGTTCCAGTCGGGCTTCAGGTAGAGCACTCCGCTCGGCGCTCTGCCGGGCGCCAGTCGATGGTTCCGCGACGCAGAGATGACTCCTGCCATGACGCTCGGCTGTTCGTCTCGCTCCACCATGGCCGCAAACTCGGCCACCGGGAACATGCGCACCGCGTGTGTGCCGTTGCACCCCATGTAGCCGAGCCACACGAACTCGGGCTCGAACCGCGCCTGTACCTCAGCCCAGCTGCCCATTTTCTTTGCAGTAAGTGGAATAAGACGGATTGGTTACTCTTGCTCGCTACTCTTCAGTTTACATCTGCCTTACGGCTAGACGCTGCCGTGTAACATCTATGTATTCGTATATATTAACCCTAACCTTGGCCCTAGTAACGTCTCGCACGTTCTACATCTAGGCCCGAGACACATTGTTTAGGTCTCAGTTGACGAGTTGCTGCTAATATCCTTACACCGTCTTTTACAGCTAAAAAGCTAAGCTAAGTTATAACGGCGTGCTTTTATATATAGGAATCGATCGACAGTACTCGCCTCCTAACGTATTAAACTTATATATAGCGAGGATAACTATACTACAGACTAGTCTATAGATATCTTTAATGTTGTCTAAACATAAATAAAAGCAACCCCTGCTGTCTGCATATGTGAGGCCAACCTTAGTGCTGTCTTGCTGCCCAACTTGTACGTTTTTAAGTACTTCTAGTAACGCATGATATTAGCAATTACTATATGACTCTCTACATCTAGGCCTAAGACACATTATTCAAGTCTCAGTTGAGAATGCAAGTTGCTGCCAACATCTTCACACCGTCTTTTACAGCTAAAAGGCTAAGCTAAGTTATAACGGCGTGCTTTTATATATAGGAATCGATCGACAGTGCTCGCCTCTCCCAACGCATTAAACTCGCATGCAGCGAGGATAACTATGCTATAGATAGTCTATAGATATCTTCAATGTTGTCTAAGCGTGAATAAAAGCAGCCCCTGCTGTCTGCATATGTGAGGCCAACCTTAGTGCTGCCTTGCTGCCCAACTTGCACGTTCTTTCAAGTGCTTCTGGTGACGGATGCTATTAGTCCTTGAAAACAGAGCGAGACAGCACGGCCAGAGAGCTGTAAACGGTCACAAAAGACCAATTGGCTTGGATTTGGACTACCCCTAAAGATCGAGGCAATGAAATTCTGTCTCGTGACGAGAGTCGACCATCAATGGATCCGATAAGTCGGTGTCCTCCTGACGATATAAATCTATGGGCATCTGGTATACTCGTTCTGGAAACAGTCGAGGAGACGCGTGGCAGTACCCAGCCCCCTTCCACTATGGCGGAACCCAAGATTGCAACTGTTGCAAACCAAGCTCTTTCGGTTCTCTTGCCGTACGGTACCTTAATTTTCTGCTCAAGTGTCTTGGCCATTATCCTCGTTTCCGACGGCCTGGAGCGCTGGCTGCTTCCAAGACTGTACGGCAAAGTCTGGGCTGCTCTGCGACACGGCGACAAGCAACGGCGCCGCCATGCGCTCACACGGCACCACCTCTTCCTACTCGTCATGCTCCCGCTCTCGCTCGTCGGAGCCTATCCCACCTTTGACTTTCTCGTCACAAGAGACGACCTTTCCGCCCCTCTGGCTGCGGGACACCAGCACAGGACCAGCGTCACCATTGGCGATTCTTTGTTTACCCTTACGCACATCTACACCGCATACTACCTATTTGAGCTTTGCTTCTACTACAAATTTTCCAGCGCCATAGTCATAGTTCATCACATCGGCCTCATCATCGTCGCACAGGTAGCTCTGGTTCTATTTGTAGATTTGCAGGCGCATCCGGAAGCGACAATGGAGTTTTACATGTGTTTGATTTGGGGTAATGGTTCCTTGGCTCCACGATACCCGCATCATGGACAAGACGGCTGATTCAAAACATCAACGTAGGCCTGTTGGACATTACCGTAAAGGTGCCCCAATTCAGCGCGATGATTGTCAGGCAGGTCAAGGACAGCGACCGCACGTCGGCTCGCATAGCATACGCCTGCTGTGCTTGGGTCCTGCTAGGGGCCATGGTCCAAGTCGCAGTCACCGCCTACCTCTTGAACCGATCGTGGTCTCGCTGGCGCCTTACATGGCGGATTGTTGTCCCGATTATCTTGTCGCTTTGGATCTCGACTCAACTCGAGGTTGCCTTTAAACTCGCCAGAATGGCTCGCTTCAAGCATCCAAGGGCCCGTCGGGACATTGAAGGCAGCAACCCGGAACGTTGAAAGCACTGCCGACCAGCACACAAGTTCCAAATAAAAGTGGAGTGTTGCACGGGTAGTCGCTTATGTTTTTGGTGTGTTTTTTTTTAGCCTCTCCCAATCGTCCCACCTCTAGGGTAGCCATCGTTACTCCCATCGTGCCGGCGTGAAGGAGCCTCTCCAGCTCAACGACTGTGCGAATCACCGCTCAAGCTCTACCCGAGTCAATCCGGAGTGCCTGGATGTGTGCCGGTGTCGCGAATCGTTAGGACCCGCAACCTCCCCTTAACTCTGGAGACAGGCATCAATCAACGCACGACCGTCAATGGCCTGTTTGCGAGAAGACGCCGCGTCGTCATGATCAGAGAAGCAGCTCCAGCCACTCGTCAAACGCCCTGCTCCCTGACCGAGTCGATCCGTCGAGGCCTGTGAACGCGACGGGCGACACTGTCCATGCCTTTTGTGGCCAGCCCCCATGACAGACCTCGTGCGCATCCTGCCACGCTTCCCGGTCGCCCCCTTTGCCGCGCTTCTCTCGACGATTGAGCAGCACGCGCTGACGACGGCGGACCTGCTCGCGCTGCACCCGGCCGATGTCGCCAAGCAGACTCACCTGTCGCTGCTGGATCTCAAGCGCCTCGTGGCTGCCATCCAGGCTTCTCTGTCGGACGATCTCGTTCCCGAGAAGCTCCTCGTCCCGTTGGCAGCGCCGCAGTCGGACGACGCGGCCGCCGCACCGTCAGACACCCAGCAGGATGAGGTTAGAGAGACGACGACTCAGAACGTCGTTCCGGAGCGCCATGAGCTGTCGACAGCAGTCATCAGCACGCTCGACGATGACCTCGACGCCGCGCTCGGCGGTGGCGTGCCCGTCGGCTGCATCACTGAGTTCGCCGGGGAGAGCGGCGCCGGCAAGACCCAGGTGCTGCTCTCGCTGTGTCTCGCCGTCCAGCTGCCGCCGCCGCGCGGGCTGCGCAAGCAAGCAGTCTACATCTCCACCGAGTCGAGTCCCGCGACGCAGCGCCTGGCGCAGATGCTCGCCTCCAACCCGATCCTCAACGGGGCCCGCGGTGAAGCCGAGCAGGACCGTCCATCGCTCGACAACATCCTCATCACCCTGACGCCGGACCTCGAGTCCCAGGAACACATCTTGGAGTATCAGGTCCCCGTCCTGCTGTCGCGGCAGAGCATCGGCCTGCTCGTCATCGATTCCGTCGCCGCCAACTACCGCGCCGAGTTTGAGCGTCAGGGCTCCCGCGGCTCTAACATGGCCGCCCGGAGCGCCGAGCTCGTCCGCCTCGGCTCCCTGCTGCGCGACCTGGCGCGGCGGCACGACATCGCCGTCGTCGCCGCCAACCAGGTCGCCGACCGCTTCTCCCTACCCCCCGTGACGCGCACCCTGCCGTCCAGGGGTCCACCCGTGGGGACCCAGGAGACGCCCCTCGCATCGCGCAGTGCCGGACCGGCGGCTCCTCTGGCCGGCACGCCTTCGTCGCCTTTGCGCTTTTCGTTCCCGGAGGATGAGCCGCCGGCGCCGCCCGCCCTGCGACTCGATCACCAGCAGCGCTGGTTCACCGGCTGGGGCGACGATCCGCACGCCTTCGATCCGCCCAAGACGCCCAGTCTCGGCCTCGTCTGGTCCACGCAGATTGCTTGCCGCGTAGCGCTCGTCAAGCGTCCCGTCTACGGCCGGCCCCGCAGGGTCGCCGCGCCCCTCGAGGCCGACGACGACGACGTCGATGTGAACGCGCCCACCCTCAAGTCTTGGCGGCGGTGGATGAAGGTGGTCTTTGCGCCGCACGTCGGTGCCTCTCGGCCCGGTGTCGAGGGTTCCGCCGAGTTCGAGGTCACCGCAGGAGGCGTCAGAGCCATCAAGGCGAAGACGCCCAAGGCTAGGGAACAACCTGTGCCGTAGTGCAAGCCAAGACATTTGGCGGATCTTACGTCGCCGACATGCACGATTGGGAAGCATCTTTTAGGCCACGGCTTGAAGGAGTGATCCACGCGTCTAGGTATATATTGAGTTCATAAAGACGTAAATGTCGATGAAGCCATCCCCCTTGTCATCAGATGCACCTCCAAATGCCGCCATGCCTGTGCAAAATCCAGAGCAGCCCCCACGCCTTCCTTTTATTCGAGCTGTATGCGTTACTTGGGATGGGGGAACTCGTCCTCTAGCTGCAGGCGGACGCCGACGTTCATGCTGATGAGCTCCTGCACGAGCAGCTTGGCGGCGTAGGGCATTTTCATCTTCGTCACTTCCCTGGTGCTCTTGCAGGTGTGGCAGTATCCGCGGTACCCGAAAAGACCGCACTGCTGGCAAATGTCAATGTCGGTGCCGTCTGAGCTGATCATCAACCGTTCCAGGAGGAGCTGCGAGGCGCCGTAGGCAATGAGACAGTCGCGCTCCATTTCTCCTAGACGGAGACCGCCGTCTCGGGAACGACCTTCGGTCGGCTGTCGCGTCAGGATGGCCCTTGGGCCCCGCGATCGCGAGTGCATCTTGTCTTGGACCATGTGCTTCAGGCGCTGGTAGTAAATGGGGCCGTTGAAAATGTAGGCCTCCAGCGGCTCGCCTGTCAGGCCGGACGTGAAGTAATCCTTTCCTTCCCATGAGAAGCCATAGTCGACGAGAACCTGGCTCATGGCGTCGACGGGATGAGACCTGAAAGCGTCACCAAACCCGTAATCCGGGCGTCCGTCGATGATCGAGGCCTTGCCCGTCAGGCACTCGAGCAGCTTGCCGACTGTCATTCGAGAGGGGAAACCGTGCGGGTTCATGATGATGTCGGGCGTCAGGCCGTTGTCGGCAAAAGGCATGTCTTCCTGGTCGACTATGATTCCGACGACTCCCTTTTGACCGTGACGAGACGAAAATTTGTCACCAAGCTCGGGACGACGTGTTTGTCGCGTTTGAACCTTGATGACAGTCGTGTCCTTCTCGGTTTGCGAAATCATGACCTTGTCTATGTAGGCAGGGTTGGGGATTCGGTAAGAAACGGCAGAGTCGCGGTATTCACTTGGTCCACGATCCATGCCTATGCCTGTTGTTGTCAAATCCAAGGGCGTCTCCTTCTTCACCATGACCTCGCCAGACTTGACTTGGTAGCCAACTGTCGCCAAGCCATCGTCGTCCAGAGCCTCGTACTTCTCCTGCCGGCGTTTGACTCCGTTGACCATCTCATTGACGGGGTCTCCAATCCGCTCTCTCCTCCCATTGGGATATTTCTGCAGCTCGGTGGTGTATTTCCTGAAAACTTGGCATCGTCCGAACCCTCGGTCGATGGATGCCTTGTTCAACACGAGAGCATCTTCAATATCATAACCAGAATATGACATGACGACGACGGTTGCATTTTGACCAGCGGGAAGCTTGTCGTAATGAATGAGCTGGATCGTCTTTGTGATGACCATAGGTCGCTGCGGATACACCAAGGTGTACAACAGGGTGTCGATTCTGTTGAATTGATTGTATGCAATAGCTCCGATAGCTTGCTTACCCATAGCACATTGATACGTGTTTCTGGGCGATTGGTTGTGATGCGGAAAGGGAATCAGTCCTGCTACGGCTCCCAGAAGAGTGAAGGGCTCGATTTCCAAATGAGTTGTGCTCTGGGTAATCTGGTCTTCATAGATGGTCACGAAAGCGTCGTTTTCTTCGTTGACGTCCAGGTACTCGACAATGCCATTCGTCAAAAAGTCGTCGAATGTGACTTTGCCCAGCTGCAGAAGCTTCAGATGCTCGGCCTTGAGCTTCTGTTGCCCATTCTTGACGATGATACATGGCCGACAGATCCGACCTTCATCTGTAGCAATGTGCACAGCGTTGAAGTGGGAGTTGATGTTGATGCTGACAAAGGGGGATATCCAGCCTCGGCGGCGCATGGTGCGGAAGCGCGAGGCGAACCTCTTTGGATATCTCGTCAAGGCGAACGGTGTGCCGTTGACATGGATTATGTACGAGCCTTGACGATGCATTTCGGCACCAGAAAAGTTTCTGATTGGCTCGACGCCCGTGTCGAGCGTGAAAATCCATCTCTTGATGGGGCCTTCCTCGATATTCGTGGTGATGTGCGTCATCAATGCCAAGTTCTTGACGAGACCGCACGCTTCACCTTCAGGCGTGTCCGAGGGGCACAGCATGCCCCACTGAGACGGCTGAAGTGCTCTGGGTCCAGAGACCTTTCTCGTCTTTTCGAACTGACTGCTGATTCTCGTCATCATACCGAGAGCACTGATGTAGCTGAGACGACTCAGCACATGCGTGACACCAGCTCGATTCATGTTGAAACGCTTGACACTCCAATTTCCCGTCTGGATCGCCCGGTTGATGCCAAGCCCTATGTTGTTGGCATGATTGCTAATCATTTGAACGGCGTCAAGGGCGACGGCACGGTTGTTCTTCTTGAGGAATTTGTCGATGGACATTTTGACCTCGCCCATGAATCTCTTGAACAAATCCTCGAAGAGAAGGGAGAGAAGTTGCCCGGCCAGCTCCAAGCGCTTGTTTCCGACGAAATCTCGGTCGTCAACCAACTTTGTATCTTGCGAAGCCATGAGAACTCTCCGAGTCATCATGGCGACGTAGATTGCCTTAGGGTAGAAATCGAGTCCCTCGATGGGGACGTGGGCTATTACCAGGTTCGCGAGCGCGTCGAGTCCTTCCTCGACGCTATTCCGGCGCACCTGTGGTCCGAACGTCCCCTTGCGCGAGCCCATTTTCACCCTGGAGCCAATATATTCAAGCGCTTGGTGTTGTGTGAATACGCCAACCTTGGTTGCTTCGTCAAAGTTGATTAGGAACTCGTCCTGATATCTTCCGTCTGAGCCAGCAACCAGCTGCATAATCTCGTAGTCAGAGAGGCCGCCCAGTGCCTTGAGCACAATGACTATGGGGATGCCTTCGACAAGGACATTGTGGGTGAGGACAATGCGGTCCTTCTTCAAGGTAACGTAGGTTTTGGATTTGCGTTCGTGAGTGGAGCTAGTGACTGAAGCCGAGATGACGTTGTTCTTTTCGTCGGCCTCGACAATGACGCGATTTTTGCTGAGCTGTTCTTGGATCAAAATGACCTTTTCCGTGCCGTTGATGATGAAGTAGCCGCCAGGGTCCAGGGGGCATTCGTTCATGGCCTCCATCTGCGCATTATTGGCGCCGCTTAGCCGGCATTTGGAGCTTTTCAGCATCACGGGCATGCGCCCTAGAGGGACGCCCTTGCGAACAATCTTTTGCTTATCTCGAATGTATGCCACATCGACGAGGATAGGAGCGGCATAGGTCATGTCGCGCAGTCGACACTCCATGGGAGTGACTTCGGTTCGCGACTTGGCATCTTGATAGTCTTGGCGGCGCGGGCGGTCGACGCGGATGTCGGTGAACCTGGCAGGAAACAATCAGACCACGCTAGAATTGAACAGTAAACAGAGAGACATGCTCTAGCCAGAAGTTGCTGTCGACATCGCTTCGGATGGTGCGATTTGTGCGCACAATGTCTTTGATTTCCTGCTCGACGAAGAAGTTGTATGAATCGATATGCCTGCAAGAGTCAGCAAGACGGGCGCGCGAGGACATGGGCATGATATTATGCGTACTGTTTGACGAGACCTTGGCAACATTAGCTGGTCATTCTAATCGGCGATGCAAGAACTATCACTCACCCTTGACCTTCAAGAAGGCCGGCAGCAGCTGGAACTTGTCCTCCTTGGTCGACACGGGATCCGTGAGCTTCTTGCCATTGTAAAAAGGCTCGAGGAGGGCCTCGAAGCCGTCGTCTGCAAACGACATGCTGATTGTCACCGCAAAGAAGGCATCGGAAAGGAATGCGATGTGAGTATTGTCGCGACGTTGGATTCGTACGGCGTTGCGGCGAACCGGTGACTGGGGAAAAAAAAGTCCGTCTTGATAAGACGTCGGCTATCAGCAGCACCTGGCTCGTGAGGCGGGTGGGTCACTTGGACCCCACTCAATCTTGCACCGTTGGCGGGCTGCGGCAGGAAGCCAGGCGCCCGAAAGAAAACATGGCGGATTCACTTACAAGGCCGACTAAATTGATGGCCAGATATTAAAAAAAATATTTGACAATATCTTGAATCAGTACATTGGGTCTTGAGACTAGCTGGTTGGCTAGAGATGAATTATTTTTTCTCTCGTTTGGCGTCAGGCGTATTGTCAAGCCACTTTGAAACTCCCAAATCGAGTCGCAACGCAGAGCATAAATCTTTGGAGTATCATTAAGTGGTCATTGTCCGGCCTCTGCCGCTTCCTAGGCCATGTTTCCGGGCCTGATGTATTCTGACTGCTTTGAAGAGACTCGTGCCCAGCTGGCATTCATTGAAGCGCCTTGTTGGAGCTACACGAACCCTTCAGCAAAGCGTACGAGACCAGACCAGACACCCGAGTGCATGACATATGCAATCAACAGTGAAAGCGATGAAAAGGGGATGCCCCGAATAAGTCTCGAGGATAAGAAAACCCCTTAGTGCCTGAGAGTGCCTGAGAGTGCAAGTGAATAGGGGTCAAATTGGGAACCGAGAAGCCGGCCTCAATCGAGATCTACAACACCTGGTCGAGGCTTCTTGCACTGCTTCCGGGCGCCTTTGGAGGCGGCAGCACCACATGCATGCATGCTGTACTTGACACCCCGTGGGTAGGCACCACGCAGCCAGGAGTCGACTCGACACACGTTGTGGAGCGCCCGGTGCGGGATAGTTATCTCACGGGAAAGCTTGGCGAGGCAACATCCGGGGAGCTTGGATCGTGGCGCTCCCGACCGAACCAGGTGCTCTTAAACTCTGCCGCTGCACTGTTTCTGAGAGAATCAACACCACTTGTCAATACCAGCGAGGCAATCCCCAGTCCCATGTACAGCATCAGCATGTACTCGCAACAAGCGGTGGGATGGAGCCCAACTTGACGGTGAGGGCTGCCACCCTAGAGGATAAAGATGGATGCATCAACCTGCCGCCCCTCCACCATTTCATGACATCGTCAATGGCAATGCCTAGAGAAGTGTGTCCCGGCAGCATCCGCCATGGCCGCTGAACACTCAATCTCCAAGATCGACCACACCCCCTGCTGCAATCCACGTCTCGAGTCTACGCCGGCAAGCAGACGGCCCTCTTCTGACGCGTCTGTACTTCGTACAGAAAAGCTAACAAAGTCAGATATGGGAATATCCGGCCAGAGGTGTTGGCTCGACAATGCTTGATTCTTTGGACCAAGACAAAATGAAAAACACCCTGTTGCCGGCTGCAAATGGAAAAGGTCTGGGTGGAAGAAAAACATGCAGGGTCCTCGACAAGGCCGCTCGAAAAAGCGGCATGGCGCAGCGAATCAGTGGAGCCACCAGATATCGATGGAGTATCCTGCCTTGGCACGCGGTGGAAGAGGAGGGATCTCCAGCAAGGATTCAACCTCGTGCTGCGGCCTGTCGAGTCACTTTGAGACGCGCCCACGACGCCTCCTAGCTCACGTCGTCTTGACGATGAATTGCGCCCAACGAGCTCATCGTCAATTGTCACAAAGCAAACGTCGGCCGGACGTTTTCATGATTGATCGCATTTAGTTCGAGAATCGCCTGTAATTGAACTGACTGCCCGCGACGAGACAGAGTTTGCTCTCACACACCCCATGGGATGCGGAGGGCCGGATGGCACATGTCAACGATGCTCCCATCCGAGGAGCTGTCGAATCGTCCTCTCTTGGACTCAGTGCTTCCTTTTCTCTCTGGCAATGACAAGAGTATAGTTGCTTTTTCTTGCTTGACCGCAAACCCCACAAGAAATGGGCGGTGGCGATGGCAAAGGTTCACGTCCAACTCCGAGGAGACGGTCTGATTCGTCTGTCCTCCAGGTGGCTGGAAACCCCCATGCACCACCGCCCTCGGCATGCTGTACTTGCATATTTCGGCCGTCCTATGGGCCCGCTCTCCAGTGTCGATGCCTCTCATGCGCGTCGAGCCTCCGCATCTGTCTCGTAGCACTCGAGAGTGCATCGCGTATCTCATGCCGCCGATACCCATGGCCGGACGTGGTGGGATGCGCTGCATTTCGACGATACTGATGTCTTGTACTCTGTAGTAGGTCCGATTCGCCTGAGGAGAGCATGTCACGCTGCTTGAAGTTCCCAAGCCAGGAGCTGCAGCCGCAGTGTATGCGTTGGACCAACACGATCTAGCAGATGCATGGTCCAGGTGAGCACACTTCGGTGCTGGCCAGCCGCCCTGGCTCAAGAAGTTGTTCCCAAGAGGCTCGCATACAGAACTCTGGGTCAAGTGCGACGGCGGCGGCTCTTCAAGGCAAAAGACTCTGATGCGGACCTGTGGCGAATTCAAGACACTCGATGCTTGAGATTGTTTTCGTCGTATGCACTGGATGGCGCCGGCGAGTCTCCATTGAAGATTGTCTGGCGTATTCGAGATCTAGCACCAAATCATGCGCAATCAGTAGGCCTATTCTTTGTTCGACAATTCCAGGCGAGAGTCACCTCGCCGTGCCGCGTTGGGGGCCTCGAGCCCTTGGAGGATTGTCTGGGGGGCAGAAACATGACCTCGCTCCCTCGCATTGGCGTAAGCAGGTACGAGAGTGTGTCGTCTCCTCCCAGCCCCTGATGGCCATCGGGGTACGTAGCTGACTAATCACGTGTTGCACCACCACTAGACAATAAGGTCATCGCCGGGCGGCAACTTTTATGCACTTGTTACCTTTTTATGCTCCAGGAATCCGCCCGTTGGCTTGTTTCAGATTCGTCCAACAACGAGGCGTATGGAGCACAAGGGATAAAGTACCCCCCTCTCATGTCGGGGGCGGTTCACATGTACAATTGGTAAACCAAATGTCTTGGGTACGCAAAACGCACAAGCCACTTGGATTTATCGCAGCAATGGAAGGTTTTGGATCACCTCTCGCAAAGAGACGCGTCATAGTTGAAGTTGCCGGCTCTTCGCGTGGCATTGCGCGCACAGGCAGATGCACTGCATACTTACAGAGGACCTACATGTTCTGCTCTACTTCGTACCGGGAGGTGCCTTTTGACTTTTTGATAACAGCCTCAGATGGGCCTGAAGCCTGATGGCATCACGTGAGAGTATCCTCCGGTTCGACGCGTGTACTCCCCAAGGTTCTTTGCGCGTACCGTGATGACTGGTGCCCACTTTGCTTGGTAAGGTACCTCGATATCCGGAGTCGTCTTCTAAGTTTTGCTTCGTCATGTCCCACAAGATGAGCGGCGGCGGTCGAAACTGACGAGGCAAGACAAACCTACCGCTCCATTGCGAGGTAGCGAGGCTTCCCACTGAGACATGAGACAGCCATGGAGATCCAAGGCACTCTGTCGGCGCAATCGTACATGTCCCGTTGCAAGCATTTTCGAATGAACATGGTTGCAGCCACGGCAACTTGTGCAAGTATAGAGTACGCGGCGCCTACTTGCAGTACCTCTTGTCCTTGGTGCATGCAACTTTTGTCCTAGGCGTGTCGTACTATAGGCGTCGTTCCTCGCCCGCCCCCGCCCCGCTGGGCCAAGGGCCGATCACCACAGCCCGCCGTTCCTCGCAGCCCGGCGGCTACAGGTGTTCCACTCGACTCCGTCCTTTGGAGACGGTCGGGCTTCTAGAGTCATCCTTATTCCCTCGTCCTTGTCCGCGCCCCGCGTATTCCTGGAGCGGGCTCAGCCACTGCTCGTCTCTGGGTGCGGCCTTTCCTTTCGTATCAACGTTCATTGCATTTGGCCACACGCACGCGGTTGCTCCGTCGGCGCCGGCTTCTTCGCTTCTGGGTCCCCCGAGACATGCCCAAGATTTCCCCCTCTTCCCCTTTGCTGCTGCTGCGGCATCTTCAAGCTTGACATCTGCCTTGCCTGCCTACCGACGTACTAGGTACGGCTCTGAGGGCGTTGGCTCGCTTTCTCAGGGTACGTACGTGTGTTGTGACGCTCTGGAATACGGCCGCCTTGCCCCAACCCGTGGCCCCTGCTCCTCTCCCCCCCGTCACAACATTGACCTCTGATGCCCCCTTTTTTTGCGCCGAGCTCGTGCGTGTCGAGAAATACCAAACTGGTCGAGAGTTGGAGAGCTCACCATCAGCCCAACGGACCCGACGCGGCTTTGGTCCTACGTACCGGCAACTCCAGCTGTCTGGCCCTGCTGAATGCACGCTGTGCATGTACTTGCGGAGCAGTCCATGCCCAAGCCATCCTGCTAACCTCGGCGCGTACCCGGTACCATCACGGAATCCCCGAGCACCTGTCGTTTGTTCGCTGCCAGCCGCGGCGGACGTGGTTGATGCGCTGTGCTGGCCGGCTCGTCGACAAGCCCTCACTCCATCTTCCGTCCGAGGCTCATGTCCAGTCCCCCGATGCGCGCCCCCTCCCCCCCTTGTCCGGCCCAGAACCCTCCCATGCCCACCACCTCCACAGGCCACACCCTCGTGCATGTACCCCTCGCCCCGCCTGCCGTCGTTGGCTTCTCCTCGCCGTGCTTGATCTTTCGCTTCTCTTCTGCTCTTGGCTGACTTTTCCTCGCCTCGTTGTCCATGCCTGCAGCGTTGGGGACTGAACTACTGGTGCCAATTAGGCGTGCACGAGTCCTCCGCTTTCGCTTCTGTCCGCCATGGACGAGTCGCGCTTCCGATCCCAGCAATCGCCCCAGCACGAGACGCCCATGACCAACTTTGTCTCGCCTCCTCGCAACGGCGCCCGTCTACCTCAGCACCCTGCTCACGACCCGCGCTCCAGCATGCCTCGACGCTTCACCACCGACTCGAGCCGTGTCCCGACATTGTCCTCCGTCACCTCGACCATGATGTCCCCACAGCGTGGCCAAGGGCACGACGCCACCCAAGAGTACACCGTAAGAATCCCTCGCAGTCATGCTCAACGTTCTCGCAAACTGTGCGTCCGGCTCGACTGACTTCTGGCTCTCAGACCATGCACAAGGTTCAATTAGTACGTTTCCTCGAAAGACGCCCGTCTTTTCTGGCCAGAGGGAGCCGAGCTTCGACGACCCAAACCCAGTCCTTATTGTCTTAAGCTTGGTATCCAGCGCTAGTGTGCCGGCTCAACTAACCGACCCGCCGCCACAGATAGAGCAGAAAAAGCTGGAATATGAGAGAATCCGCGAGCGGCGACGACGCTTCGAAATCGAAATGCAGAGACTCGATCAGCAGCAGAGGCGAGAGGCGCAGGAGCTGGCACAGATGGAAGAGGAGATGGGCAGACTAGGCGGTCATCAATCTGAGCCGACGACACCTCCCGAATATCACGACAATTCTGGCTTTCCTTCCATCTTCTCGAGGCCAAATCGTTACTCGACTTCGAGTCTAGCCTCTCCGCCCGGCTTGTATAATCGGCCGGCTCGTTCAGGCTCGCAACTGGCGTCTCCGCCCGCAGGCCTCGTGCAGCATCGCTATGGATTCGAAGAGCCGCTCCCTTCCCGATCTGTTCCAACGACGCGTAGAAACAGCGACGACGATGAGAAAGAAGAAGCTGTGAGACAAGACCCCACGAGCCATAGGTCTACGAACGCGTGAGTTCCGTCTTTTCCTTCTTCCTCCATATGGATATGAGTGTATGCACTTTTGCGTGCTCACCCACATCAAACCGACTAACGCGTTGCATTGTCACACTGGACTGGCGCAGAAGCCTTGGCAGTCCAGTTTGATGGTAAAATCCTGCCTCTCAAGTGAGTTGCGGTTCTCTGACAAATCGTGCGGAAGTGATTGGAGCAGCAGTGCTCTCCATACGCGAGCATCGAATATGGTATCGATTACAAATTGCCATCAGCTTCATTGCCATCAGCTTCATTTGTTATTGTGCTAGAGCGCGCCGAAATTTGTCGGCGGTATATCACTTGGTGGTGCTCATTCTTTGTCTCTTTGCTTGCTTCATAGTTTATGCGCTGCGAGGCAGAGATCCGCGTGAAATGCGTTTTCGTCGTTCGGGCGCCCTCTCAAAACACTGAACCCTGCAGTTTGTTTTGATACAGACCACTCCCAAGCATTGAACTTCTATGCCTCTTGGCCCCTCAAGCCCATCTGTGTCCGTTGAAGCACTCAACACTCAACAATCTGCCTCAGTGGGCACAATCTTGATTCGATCCCTCGAGCTCTTGCCTGCACACCTTTGAACAGTCAAGCCACGCTGCAGGGTCCTAGAGAATGTGATTCTGCCGAGAATTCGAAACGCAAGAAAGCTGGCCTGCTCCCTGCCTGTTCCTTACATCTACATACCAAGCTTTTGTTCACTACCTTCACCACTCGGCTTGTAAGAGCAAGAAGCTAATCGTCACTCCCCAGCCTGAATCGTTATTCAATGCCTGTAACCAGATCCAGGAACGGGCTGTACGACATGAATCTCGATCAAACCAACACAACCCGCTTTCTCTTTGGTGACGACGAGCCCAAATCTTTACCTCGTGGCCAGACCTCAGATGAGAGCTTTCCAACTCTTGTGAGACGCGAAGACCAAATGGTAAGTTCCATGATGCTCAAATTTTCCTGATATTGCTACTTCGGGCGTGAGCCCAGCAATTTCCTACGTGTGGCTACTGTACGTTTGGAACACTGAGGCGAGGTGCGCGTTTTGTACACTTGCGGCTCTGCAGACTCCTGTTCTGTTCTGGCTCTCGCGCCGCCTTCGCGTTCCCTAAGGTGCTTCCCTAACTACTCGCGCCGCCAAATTTTCACCTCTTCTCCTGTTCCCCCCACACCTTACAGGAAGCTCTTTTCATCTTCCATCCCCATCATTCACATCCTACCAGCATCATCGCGAGCACCTGTGGAATTCTTTTGTAAACCGACGCATATGGTCGTCGGCCTGCTTTCTGACATTTGCTGTTTATTGCCAGTTATCTGCGTCTTCTGCCGCGCTCGATCTTGCGTTATCCCCAACGCCGAACCCTGAGGCGACGGGTCTCAACGGTTGGAATCGTGTTAACCGTCATCGAACGCAGCAGAGCCTTTCTTCCCTAAACGGCTCCTCTCATAACCAGGCCGGGGAAATCGCCAGCCTCGGGAGCCGACCAACTTCCCTGCGCAATTCGCTTGACCTTAAATACCTGCAAAGTGCTTCCAACGAAGCGGGCAGTGGCATTCTATCGTCTCAGCATCACCCCGGAGTGACAGCGGCACCACCAAGACTACAAAGCTCCTTCTCGTCCAACGACGTGCCAACAGTCAAGAACCCTTCTGGCTCGTCGATGATGGGTTCCAACGCCAACAGCCACGCTCAGCAGCACTTTCACAACCACAATGCAAGTATCGGCCGCATCCCCGCCGGCGCAGTGCAGACTAGAGGCCACAGCCGCGAGATGTCAAACGACAACAATCTGAACACGGGTCGTGACC
Source organism: Hirsutella minnesotensis 3608 (assembly GCA_000956045.1). Classification (NCBI taxonomy): domain Eukaryota; kingdom Fungi; phylum Ascomycota; class Sordariomycetes; order Hypocreales; family Ophiocordycipitaceae; genus Hirsutella; species Hirsutella minnesotensis. The sequence goes on from KQ030587.1 coordinate 17,021, forward strand.
AAGCCAATAACTTCCCGTCTATTGGGTCAGCACTTCAAGCCAGTGCGGCCCCCTTTGGCCCAGGTCTCTCGAGCGCTGCGCCGATGACCTCGGCCGCGGCCGCGTCTTCGCCAGCCAGCACTGCCTCGGCCAATCAATTTCCTGGGTTCTTCCCAGCAAACGGCTACGCGCCTCTCAATACAAACGGCGGAGGCAACTTCGGCGTCGCGATGCTTCCTGCTGGCGTACAGCAGATGGCGCTGAACAGTGCCAATGGAGGAGCGATGTACCCTCCTCAGAACTACACGGGCTTTGGCTCGGTGCCCTATCAAGCCGGACAGACGCGTGACAGCCAGGCACGCGTCATACAGCACCGCCGCCAGCTCGACAACGAAGGTAAGCGGACCTGATGTGAACTATTGGCGGAATATGCTCATTTACCCAGCAGCCATGTCACGCTACCACAACATGCCCTTGGAGTCTTTCCGAGGCCAAATCTACGAACTCTGCAAGGACCAGCACGGCTGTCGATATTTGCAGAAGAAGCTCGAGGAGCGCAACGCCGAGCAGGTCAACATGATTTGGCTTGAGACGAACCAACACGTCAATGAGCTCATGATGGACCCATTTGGCAATTACTTGTGCCAAAAGCTTCTTGAGTATTGCAACGATGACGAGCGAACCGTTTTGATCCAGAACGCATCCCAAGACATGGTTCGCATCGCCCTCAACCAGCATGGAACCCGGGCCCTGCAGAAGATGATTGAATACATCAGCACTGCGCAGCAAGTCCGTCTCATCATCGAGGCTTTGCGTTTCCGCGTGGTCGAGCTTATTCAAGATCTCAACGGCAACCACGTCATCCAGAAATGTCTTAACAAGCTCACCTCTCTTGACGCCCAGTTCATCTTCGACGCCGTAGGCAATAACTGCGTCGATGTGGGCACTCACCGACATGGGTGCTGCGTCCTTCAGCGATGCATCGACCATGCCTCCGGTCATCAAAAGTCTTGGTTGGTGGATCGCATCACCGCCCACGCCAGAGTCCTTGTGCAGGATCCTTTCGGGAACTACGTTATCCAGTACATCATCGATCTCAACGAACCTAGTTTCACCGATCCAGTCGTGCAGTCCTTCAAAGGCTGCATCGGCTTATTGTCGCGCCACAAGTTCAGCTCCAACGTCGTGGAGAAGTGCCTCCGCTGCGCTGGGCCCGAATCCAAGGATATGATCGTGGACGAGCTTCTCGCGCCGCAGGAAATGGAGCGACACTTGCGCGATTCTTTTGGAAACTATGTTATCCAAACCGCTCTCGAATTCGCCACGCCTCACCAGAAGTATCGCTTGGTCGAGGCAATTCGTCCCCTTCTGCCGCAGATCCGCAGTACCCCATATGGTCGACGAATCCAAGCCAAAATATCACTTTATGATAACCGTGGCAGTGCTGCTTCAAGCGGCCAGGCCACGCCCGCAGACAACACCCAGGGCCAGATCTCAATTCGTCCGGGCAATGCTCGAGCCATCTCTAACAATGGTTCCTCGCTGCAGAGCAACGGATTGAACGGCGGAGTTCCTGGTCACGGCAACCCAAGCGTGCGCCAAACCATGCCCCTTTATGCCAATGGATCCTCGGCCGCCACGCCTGCTTCTTCGGCTGCCGGGTCTGTTCAGCAGCCAGCTCTGCAACAAAATTCCGCTCCGCCGCCCCAATATCATCACCAGATGCCGCCAGCCGGTTACGCACCGTCTCATCCGGCCAACAACGTCACAGAGACGGGGGAGGCACAGTGGCTGTAAAGCAATTTGCTCTTCGATGCACTGTCATTCCAGGCAGGGCTTGTTTGTACGATGATTTCCGAACCCTTTGCCTCGTTCCAGCGCGGTACAGAGTCTCACAGCACGGTTACGAAACTGCCACGACCTCACGATTTACTTGATGCCCCCTGTGCAACAATCCCCAGATCGCCGAAATCGCGCGACCAAAAGGATACTCCTCCATGCGATCGACACAGCACTCATCCAGTGCGTTGTGTGTACATTACCAAAGGACGGGAGTCTGGAAAAAAGCTCACTGGTCGCTCAACTCTTCATCAGAGTTAGGCAGTCGACCGCGATCTGTACGTGTATTGGGGTCTTGACAACGACTCGCTCTATTTACATAGACGCATCTTCTCTCTTCTCTTCCTTTCGCAGGTGTCTCTTCGATCTTACCAACTGAAGTTTTGCCATTTCGAGTTTGGCCCGACGGTTGATTCTGGGGAGGGAGGGGATTTGGACCAGGCAGTGGAGGAGGCCCATGACTATACGCCATGACTGTTACGACGCCTTGGATTCCACGCCACGGTCGCGACATTTTTCTTAGTTTGATTCTCTTCGTTTGCTATCTTCATCCTTTTCTTCCCAGTTTGGCCCCATAGGCGGGCGCAAGTTATCGACTGATGGGGATTGGCGCTGCCTGATCGTCGTTACTGGATTGGGAGCGCGATGGCCGTTACCTCGTTGCGTCTTAACCTTTACTTTGGCTTTGGAGCTCAGAGAGTCTCTACAGGTACGTCAATGTGGATAATCTTGGGAGGAAAGTCAGAGCCGCCAGGGTTATGGAACGATGCGGTCGCCGTTGGTTGGAGGGAAGAAGGCACTTGGGCATTGTATGAAAACGAAAATAGGAGAAAAGACATTCTGCTTTAGCTTTGCAAAAGAGTCCTGATACAAAGTGCACCTTGCTGAAGTCCCTCCCATGCATGAACAATGACTGGATTGATTTGCTGTTATTTGTTTGCGGTATATCATTGCAACCGGTCCCTCAAGAATGCGGTCTCTCCGTCATGTCTCTGTTAGACGCCGCTTGGCAAACGGGGAGACCCAACCTAAATCTAGTCGATCAAAGCTTCACACAAGTGAGGCCACGACTACCATCAGCTTATCAAGAAGCAGGCCGTAGCTTTATCGTTGGGTTATTTCTGTCCACAAGACTGGCTTCACATTTGAAAGCAGCGACAGCTCACGGGTACTAGAGACACACATCTCGAGGCAATATTTTCATTTTGAAGTGGAAGATAGGATCCATCCGAAGCCCAATTACCACCATGCCATTTTGTTTGTTTGTTTTCGCCAAAGCTACCGAAACCAAAAGGCCACTCGGTGCCACTGTCCGCACCTTTGCCAAGCGCGCATGCTCGCCGTCGCCCGACCCAGTAACCCCGTCCAAGGAGAGTGTAAGAGAGAGAAAAGAGCTCGACGCCAGATGACCGACCCGTCGACGCGCGGGGCGAGATGCTCATCGGTAGCGCCACAGGGACAGGGTGTTGTGGCGCTTCCAGGTCTTTCTGCGGCCGGCGCTCGTCTTGTTGTAGCGGTGGCCCTTGTTGAGGCCGCGCGACTTCTTGCCGGTGGCGGTGAGGCCGCGGCACTCGCGGTGCTTGTGGACGGGGTTGACGATCCAGTTGATGCGCGGGTCGATGCGGATCGCCTTGTGCTGGGGGTCGACGAGGATGACCTCGTAGTACTTGTAGGTGGAGTCCTGGTTGATCCAGTACGAGTTGAGGACGCGCAGGTTGGCACAGCGGCGGCCGACACGCTCCTCGGCCGTGGCCTTGAGGGAGCGCTGGTACTTGAGCTGGTTGACACCCTGGTTGGTGGGCTTGCCTAGACGACGAAAACTTCGTCAGTAAATTGTCCAGCCTTGGCGTGCGCGGCGGCACAGCAGCCGAGGATCGAGAGAGATCCGGAGGGAGCATACCGTAGGTGGCACCCTTGGGGACGGGGCGCTTGCGGCCACCGCGGCGGACGCGCACGCGGTAGACGACGTAACCCTGCTTGGCCTTGTATCCGAGACGGCGGGCCTTGTCGGGGCGCGAGGGACGCGAGGCGCGGTGGATGACGTTCAATTGACGGTACTATATTGATGCACTCTCAGCAAATGTTCAACGAGTGTATAGCACAGGCGAGCATCGACAGCCGGCGGGTTCGCCAGGGGTCTCAAGAAGTCTCTTTGCCGAGAACGACCGCGATTCTTCTCCGCATGAGCGGCAAAATCGTTTCTCGCGTCGACGGCAATTCGTTGAGACGTGAGAAGCCTGGGGAAACACTCGGCCGCCATTTGCGCTCGCCCACATTTCGCAATCGAATATCGCCGGATAGTGGTTGTTCATCGTACCTCCCAGCAGCGCACTCGGAGAAGGAAGCGCATCACATCGGACTGCTTCTTCTTCTGAAGTTCCTCGACATACTTGAGGGCACCCATCTTGGCTGTTGAACCGGGGAACAAGATAAAGTCAGCCTTTGATTGAAAGATTTCTCCTTCTGAAGAGACGTATGTCGGGATCGGGGGGGGAGACGAACCGGTCCTTGTGGTGAGGTTGCTGCGGGTGGTTAGTAGGGGCGAGGAGGGGGATGGAGGGAAGGAGGGCGAGATTGTGGCCGAAAGTGTAACCTGGAAATTTTCGGGCTGCTGTGAGAAAATTGAGTGGCAGTTTGTGGGTTAAGCGACGCGCTAGCCCTGATTTAGCGCTAGCGCCTCCAACTCTGCGCCCTGGTTGCCCTTGAATGCAGCCGCTGAGTGTCTGAGTCAGCAAGGTGTACGTACTTCACCGAATCTGAACCCACCTCTTCACCGAGCGAACAGCTGACCGGGACGTCTGCCCCTGACGTACACGACGAGGGCAGCACAGCGGGCACGTAGATTCGAAGCTCCAAGTATTTAGCACTACGATCAGTCTACTGGCCAAATAAATACCGATCTTTTATTTCCCGGTGCCAGTGTGAGCTTGCTCGGCCTCGGGCAATAGCTCCACGACCTTTGCCAAGGCCTCCAAGAAATCTCGAGCCATCGTCCCATATGTTTGTTCCCCCGGCATCGGCTTTGCATCTTCGAGAATCTCGGACGCCACATCATTAATGTCACGTCGGAGTGTCGCGCCGTCTCGATCCTCGGTCAAATCACCGCTCGCATATGGCATGATGATGCTGTCCAAGATTCTGAATGCAGCTCCCTTTGCGCTCTCAGTCAAGTCCTCGAGGTTGGCCTTATCCTCGTCCCAATGAAGCCACGTCGGCTGTTCCCACTTGCTACCGCCTTGGTTCAGGTCCTGATAGCCCTTGACGAGATTCTGAAAGCCAGTCAGGCATTGGGTCGCCCTCTCAAACGTTTCATTTTGCTTGCCGCCGATCGAGCGGCCAGACGTATCTGCCAAGTTCAGAACCTGCGCGAGTTCAACAGACAAACCTCCTGCGTCTGATTGCTGGTGCTGCGTAGACCTGAACGTACGATCAGCAGCTTTGCGTTTGGGAGCGTGGCACTGTCACCAGGATATCGAACTACATTTCTCTTTTCAGGTCTCTCTCCAGTAGCTTCTCCATATCTGTGGCTCTTTTTCGCATGTCTGCCTTTGTTTCTTTGACACTTCTTGCCGATTTTGTGGAGGGCAGCTTGTTTCTGAAGTAGTGATTGGTGAGTATACCGGAGGCAGGCTTGTATTAGGAACTCGACTCCTTACCCGACAATAAATGCTTCGCCCGAAGCTACAGCGTCCTTGGATTGCTTCTTGTGAGCCTTGCCGGTCTTGGGACCTGCTCGAGCTCGCTTCTCGGAGACTGCTTTGGCGACAGGCGTGTCTTCCTCGGCTTAGTCTCAACTCAGGAATCCGCGACCGCAGGGCTTCTTACCCGTCGCTACTTGATCATGGCTTCTCTTCCTCGTGACTGGCGCCATTTCGTCTCAGCCATACGAGGTCTGGTGGGCCATTCGTCGACAGCCCTTGTCTCACAACTGCTGTCTTTCCGTTACGCCGGGAAATATCGTCGTGCCGTGCACAGATCTCGAGAAGAAAAGGGCACTGAGATTACCACCTAGGTAGTTATCCCGGCAAAGGTTTCTTGCGCGTGTTACAGGCGGTGTGGATGCGATTGCCGCGTGGCTTCTCGTGCGTTCCTTCCGAAACAGGCACGCTTCTTGCGGAAAATAATGGTTCGCCTGGCAAGAGCTCCTCGCAAAGTACATGCCGCGACGCACCCTCAGTGAATCAAGTTCACCGACGTCGCATCGAAAAGGTGATGGCTCATGACAAACGCGATTCAGATATCCGGCCAAACTAATCAAATTGCATATATAATGGGCGACCTGATGAAAATCCAACTTTAGCAATCTGTATACAAACATACGTGAATTCGTAAGAATCGGAAGCAAGTAGCAATATAAATCCCGCTCGGAAACGAAACATTCTCGCCCGTACAAATGTCCTTAATACCCAAGTCTTTCCCTTTTTGTTGGCATATTAAATACAGCATCCAGTTTAGTTACTCAAGTATTCTGTCTATATTCGGCCGTTTCAGAATGAAATGCCGCTTCCGTCCCAATCTTGTGGCGGCGAACGTAACGCAGCGCAAGAACAGCCCCCATAAAGAGAACACTAAAGACTTAAGTTATCCAAGGGGACAAGAGGGCAAACCCTGAGAGGAAAAATTGTCCGCGCTATTGAACGAACGAAAGGAGTGAAACGCGAAAGTCCCATTACTTGTGTGTCAAGCAACCAAAGGCTGAGTCCGTTCGTCGAACAGCGCGAGACCGCATCTTATGAGGAATGGTGAGACTGGGTGCAAGCCATATAAATGCGGGAAGTTAAGGGTATGTCTATCATTTTCTTCCCAGCTCAGCTGGCGCATCAGTGTGTGTTGAGAGAAAGACCTTGGAACGCGCTAGTCCAGTCATTCTGCCCCGAAAGGGTAGAAATGCCTTGTCCGTGAGCACCTGAACCTGGAAGAGCCTGGGAAATCGGCAGACGATGGCGCATCGAGGGGAAATCGGCTCCCGAATGATATCCGGCATGGGAGAAATCCTCGAGACCTGTTGACAGGCTTGGAGTATACGATGGACCGCTCCGAGCGTTTCCGAAAACGCCACCTGAGCCAAAGGCATAATTCGATGATCCGTAGCCAGACGCCGCGGGCAATCCCCTGTCACCTCCGAACGGTTGCTGAGAAAATGGCGAGCGAAACGTACGAGAGGCTGGCGCGGCCTGTGCGTACGCTTGTGGCTGCTGCTCTGGAACCTGTTGGTTTTGACGGCGATCCGCACCGCTCGACGCGCGTCCGACACCGACTGCGCCGGGCCCGACTCCGCTTGGAGCCTGTATTCCCAAAGTCGGACTGGCGAAGGAAGCTGGATTGATGGCGGACATCCAGATTCTCGTCTTGTAAATCTTGAACAGATCCGTTACCAGAGAGTTGAAGTTGATGTAGGAGTCGGCAAAGTAGTAGAACGTGAGCTTCTTCCAATCCCTGGTCGCTGGTCAGCTTCGGATCGGATCAAATCAGACTTTATACTTACATTTGGAACTCAGCGTCCAGGATTTCCATGTTTAGGCCATGCTCCTTAACCTTTTGCATGCAAACCCGTTTCGCCTTCGCTTCTTGGCCCTCCTTGTCTCGCAAGGAATGAACCTCGTGGTTTTGGGCAAGGCGCTTAATTAGCTTGGGTCGAAGATCCCCGGAACTTGGCTCTTGCATGTGGTGCTGGCTTGGAGGGCCCATGCCGCCAATAGCACTCCCGTGATAGCCACTCGTGGAGCTTAGTAGCCCAGGTCCGCTTCCTTCTTGTGCAGCAGCCGCGCCTTGCGAATACATCATGAGCCATTTGTAGTGTTCCTCGGCATAGTGTTCCTTGAGATCCTTGGCAGTCTGCCAGTCGACGTTGTCCTTTGCGACAGTACCCAAGTCCGTTCCGCGGTCTGCCTCTACAATGACCAGGTCGCCGGGCTTGACTGTCAGACCGGTTCCTTCTTGAATGTAAAATACGTCGGCTCTCGCACACTTGAATAAAACCACGTGAAGGAGCTGGTTGTGCCTCGGTTGGGTCAGTCCGTAGACGTTGCGATGCGGAGACGGCGCCCTGGCCGAATACTGGTCTTGCATTCCAAAAGACGACCCAAAAGTGGAGTTGAAGACTACGAAGGACGAGTTAGATTCTCGATTACACGACTCGGCTGCCTCCCGAAGAGAGATCAGGGAAATATGAATAAGACGATGAACTTACGGGTGCTTGTGGAGGCGGCAAAACCCTGACCGTCGGGGAAAGCTGAAGAGAAGGCTTGGGGAGTCTGGGCATCGCTGCCATTGGCTTCGAGCAACGAGACTGAATCGGCGATGGAGCTGATGGATCCTTGGCGTGTGGGCATATTTGCAAAAGAATGACGCCTGCTCTGGGAGATATCACCAAAATACCCCGGCGAGCTCGACCACAGCGCCTTCTTGAGATTCATATTGTCGACTTTGCGACCATCCATTCCGGGGCCGCGAAGAGGGCCTCCGCCGTACTCGCTCATTCGTCGGGCGTTTGTACCGCGTCTACCGTAATGATCGCCAGACTCGTGGGACTCTTCCAGTTCGTCAACTGCGTAATCAGACTCCTCGGGAACGGCTTCTCTCAGGGAATATCCGTTTGTAAGGTAAGCTGCTCCTGTTGAAGCCCGTGGCCTGATGCGGTTATTGTACTGTTGCTGCTGGCGAAGCATGGCGTTCTCGCGTGCGAGCATTTCAATGGTCTTGGATTCCGACATTTGATGGTATGAGCCCTGCATAGACTCCGATGCACTCTCTTCATCGCAGTCCACCTCCTTGACTTCTCCCAAAAGTGAGCCATCGTTTGCCATTTCACTCAGCATACTCGGCCGTGAAGGACGGTGTGACAGCCCGGGATGGCGGGCACGGCTCACGGCAGACGACGGCGTCATTGAGGAGGGAGGAGCGTTTTCGGGCTCCAGCTGACCGACTGAATACGATTGGGAGCGATACGTCTTTGGTGTCGGATGTAGTGGAATTGCAAAGGGAATCTGCGGGTTTGTACCGGGCTCGCGTGGGCCGGGAGATGTTTGACACAAGGCTGCGTCGGGGCCGAAGAATGAGTTGGTACCACTTCCAGGAGGCGCTGTTGAGGTCGGTGAAGGTAACACCTCGGTAAGTCGCGAAGGCGCATCTTTACGGTCGTTCCATATGCCGGTGCCCCAGGTGAAGGTTGAAGCGCCTGCAGGGCGGGCTATGACCGAGGCAGTTGAATGCGCGCTCCAAGGTCCGTTGTTTGCTTCGGCAGAAGGCGTGCTAGGGTGAGAGGCCGTGGGGGACATGGAACTGCTGGCAAAGGATCCCTTACGAGGCCGCGAGAGGGGTTGCGACGTGTCGTTCAGCCAGGATGATCGTCGAACGGGCTTCTGAGGCTGCGCGATGGTGGTCTGAGGTACGTCTGAGCGATGATCGCCCTCGTCCTCCGAGCTCGCCAAGGCTTCTGAGTCTGGAGTCGATGTCCGCGCATTGACCTTGTCTAGAAGTAGACTCTGGCTATTGTGCGTTCCCGTAGGTCCTTGACCCAGCTTCGCAGGGCGGCCTGCCTTTAAGGAAACGGAACTCATGTTTGATAGGGCTACTGACGTGTTGGCGAGGTGAAAGGATGCGGCAGTGTTGGTTGGCTCAACGGCAGAAAGGCGGACCAAGATCGATCAAGCAGCGCCGTGTTCGTAAAGAAGATGTGTTGGATGGTGAGTTAGCTTGTCAGAGGTCCCAGGAATCAGAGCGCGGATCCACTGAGGTTGTTCGGATATTGGCGAAACAAAAAGGTTAAAGGTGTCGATATATGAAGAAAACTGCAGAAATATCTATGCCGACGTCAGTCAGTCAAATTCTTGAAGAGGTACGCAAAGACACGCCTTGGTCGGAGACGCCGTTCCGACCACATGCTTTACCAACGAGCTCATTGGCGGCGGCGCACATATCAAGTGACCACTGTATTTTTAAGTTGACGATTGCAGACATGCTGCGATGGACAGAAACCCAGAGTGGGCTCGGCAGAGGCGAGGTGAGGAAAAGGTGGCGGACCTACCAGGCGCGAATCTTTGAGGATATCTATCTTTTCGAAGGTCCGAGTAAAAGAACAGATCTAGGTCGTGACAAAACAGCGGCGAATTGTAATGTGCTTGATCGCCGGGGAAATAGTAGCAAACGTGGGCGCAGGGCGAAGGAAGTCGTCAACGGGGTTGAGGACGAAGACAGGAGGAGGTTGTACGATGGTGTAGGGAGATTACTTTGATGCTGTAGATGGAGGCCGAGAAAATATGTCTAAAGTTGTCTAACCGAGAGCCGAAAGAAATAATCGGGAAAACAGATGAAGGAGATCAAGCGCAGACGGGTGCATCCATTCGCAGCTGCGAGCCGTGTATGTGTAGATTGCGTCGTCGGTGCTGCGGGAAGCGGACGGGCTACTTGATGCCCATGTTGGGTCGGCTTGTGAATCAGGAGAATTGCGCAGCGAATTCCAGCCGTCGCAGAGACACCAGCTGGATCAAGGGCTGCTACGTCGGCGAGTGGTGGCGCAGTGCGATTTGTGAGGCTGCGCCAAAGTTTGAGCGCCTGGATTGAGAGATGCCGCCGGGGTCGAGCGCCGTCGAGGAGATGGGGCAGCGCAATGGGAGAGAGGAAAAGAGCGCGCGCGGTATGAGAGCCGACGAGGGGACTGTCGTGAGTGCGACTGGTGGGAAGAAGGCGGCGAGGTCGGCCAAAGATGACTGGGCGCGCAGAGGGCGAGCGTGGGCGCAGAGGCTGGTTGGATGACGGACCGGCGTAACCCAGTTGTACCTTGAGGTGCTGAACAGGGTCGAGCAGCAGCAAGTGTTGGGAGAGGTTCGTGGAGACGCAGCCCTGTGACGGCGAAGGATGGTCTGCGACAGGATGCAGCAGCGGGCGCCGAAGAAAAAGGACAGAAGTGTTATGTATCGGTTGGGGGCGGCGTGGCGGACAGACCCCGTAGAAATGGATGCGTAGGCGTGCGTAGAGGTAGGTAGGGCCTCGAGAAGCGACGAGTGTCTGGCAGTGGTTTGATTCTGCGGTCAAACAAGCCTGATGTCTGGTGTGAGAGACGCGGAGGTAAAAGGGCTGGTGGGACGGGCGCAGAGGGCCTACCTGTCTTGGAGTTAGGGAGAGCTTAGAAGGTCAGGGGTCTTCACTGCGGGCGGGAAACGTTCTGCCGAAATGGCTACTCCTCCGCCCAGGACCGGGTCCCTTGGAGGTACCGCGCCGGGCCGTTTTGAGGGGTCACGCCGCGCGGCCGCACTGTGCCAGACTTGGTCGTTGGGAAAAGGGGGTGTGCGTTGTGCAGTTTGGCAGGTTTGGCGACGGTCTGGAGGAGGCCAGTCCACAAGTCGGGGCGATCCGGTTGCGTGACCGTTTAGGGCGGGCACGTTGAGTGTCGGAGAATTGGGTGGCCTGTCGGTATGGGGTCGATTCAAACATCAAACAAGGGAATCCTCGCGGTTATCCTGGGGGCCGAGAGATGTTTCTGCTCGGTGGGGATCCGCCTTCTGATATGCTTTTGGGGCCTAAGGCTGTCTGCTAGACAGACGACACAGAATGCTCGAGAGGGGAACGGGAGGGGACAGCGGGAACCGGCGATCAGGGGGTCGGGCGGGGGGTGGGCCAGCAAAAGGGAAGGGGGGAGGGGCGCGAGCGAACGAGCAAATCGTGGGCCGCCGGGCAATAACACTCGAGGGGCTATAGGCAAGGCCAAGGACGCGGGGAAGCGGCTGCACAAGGAGGTGGTCGTCGGCGAGTCGGATGGGTGGATGGATGGTGCGCAAGATGGATGGATGGGCCGACGGCCGTATTGGTGGAACAGGGACGAGACCTCTGGATATCGATTGACGGCCAGCGAGGGCATCCAGACAGGCCTTTGACGAGATCAATGCTGCAAGACGCGCTGTCGAGGCCTCTGACTTCGCGTAGCCCGCTCCCGTCTCAAGTCCTGGTACCTGGTCGTCAAAGTTAAGCCTGGAAAGACGCATCCAGGTACCCATCCGTGTGGTGCGGCTGGGCAGTGCTGCAAGGTGTCTGGTCGCCCGTCTTCCTGCCCGCCTGGTATCCGCTACCTGGGTGAGTACTCCGAACCACCAGTTCCTTCCGCCTGTGCATTCAAAGCCCGCACGGTGGTGGAACTAGAGGGCGACTCGCTCGCGGCATGTCCGTGGTCTGGAGACGACCTACCTACCGAAGACGAGGGCTGTGTTGGAAAGCGGCATGCGCACAGTATGGCACATCGGGAGGCCACTCCGCGCTCGTACCGGATGGTCTGCGACACAGGAGATGCAAAGCTGACGCAGCAGCACCCACGGGTCTGGCCAGGGGTCTGCAGACCCGGAGCAGAAACCGATCGAGTAACGGACTCTACAAAGACACGTCGAGACCGTCGTCGTCGCCTTTGCGAATTGGGCTGATTGCTGCGCTACGTCCGGAGGCAATCCTGTACTGTGACTTGGTCGTCAGGTCAGGACAATACCTCGAGACCGCTGGCGCTGCGGGATCCATGTGCCCATGCATGCGTACCACTCCGACATCGATCAATGTGTCTCTGTGCATACATGCGCTGCAGGCCATATGCGCGGAGTTGTTTTTCCAGCTAGGCGCGGAATTATACATGCATGCACGTGTATGTGCAGATGCCTGTCCGTCGGCCAGTAAGACGCGTCTGATCTGTAGGTCGACAATGTCCAGACGGACGCACAGTACGGGCGACCATGAACCGAGCAGCAACAGCCCATGAACCACAGTTCTCATCTGCGCCGCTGCAGTCACTCTGCTCACGGCCGGCATGAGCAGCGCCGGGCGGGAGGGGCGAGAAGCACTCGGCCACGCCCATGCATGTCCATCTCGGGTCTTTGCAGAAGGGCGGGGGCGCTCTCGGCCACGGTACATCGCCCTGGGCAACCTGCCAGATGCACAGCTACCAGGGGCAGTTTCGAGGTGCATGCAGTACAGTAAGCCCGCCCGTCACCTTTTCCCTTAGTCCAAGTGCCGGATGAGATGGCCAGATGGGCAGTAGGCGGGGCCTCGCATCTCGGCCTCTCTCGTGGTCGTGTCCGGCGTCTGTGCAATGAGAAGGGGCTGGGCGGGACCAAGGGTAAGACGAATAATGAGGGGTGCCCAATCAGGTCGGGCCTCCAATCAACCCGGTTTCTCCCAGCGCAAGTGGCCGTGGTGGGTTAGCGGGGGATGGCCAGAAGGCAAGTGAGAGCAATATCCGTGAGGATGGAATACTGTAAGAAACGGAGCGTGGCGGCTGGCGATGCGGTTCGCCGTGGTGGGTGTGTGTCCCAAGTATTTGAGAGTGTCTCCATCGAATGGCTCCATTGAAAGTTTGGTCCCCCTTGTGGTACCCCGCCTCGTGCTTCAATCGTCTCCACCATCCCCAGAAGCCCCGAGGCAATGAATGGGGCGCCGATACTGTACAATCACCTTACACTCTCCGCCCCCAGCGCCCCGTCCCCACCAGGAGCCAGCCTGCCGCTACCTCAAGCGGATTAGCGCGCTATTTTAGGCCTTTGTGACCCGGCGTGTGGGGGCTCTTTGGTGGTCCAGATGCTTGCCAGAGCGCTCCATTGGGTACTAGTACGTACCTACGGGATGCCCCGTCCTCACAAGGCCTTGTCTTTGTACCGCCTGGTACGATATCGGAGCCCTGGGGGTTTCCTGGCCTGGAGCATCAAACAGCGCAGCAGCCAGCAGCTCTCAGCACGGCGTTTCCAAACTACTGGTACGCGCACTGAGTGGGCGTGCGCTAGCGTGGCTCCCCGGCTCAACAGCTCGCAGCCAACAGGTACGACGCCGCCGCGTTGTCGGAGGCCTTGCTTGAAGGAGTCGATGTTGGTTGTATTCTCGACAGTCCCGTGGGTGCCGTAGGCATCTGCCTGCAGCGACTGGCGGTGGTGGTGATGGCCAACCTGCCCATTCATGCACGGTCCCATAGCGTCAGCTCCACGTACTCGACTGCAAGACTTCCATGCATTCATTGCAGAAAGAGCACGGACTTGCCTCGAGACAGGCGCGGTGATTCAGGGTAGCCATTCCCTCCCAGTCATTTGACGCCATTGGCATGGAGCGGCCAAGTGGGGCAGAAACATGCGGCACCCACCGAGCCTGCCCACACAAGCTAAAGACGTCAAACCACCCCGTCAGGACTCAGGACGCACAGTTACGCACGACTGACGCCGACCAAACCTCTCGAGCGTCGCCCCTTCTGCATCAGAATCGCCCCAGATCCGACACTTATCCACCCCCTCGGTCTGGCCACTCATTGCGAAGCCTGCCGTCAACACGTGCCTAGCGCTCTCCATCACCATCTCCGTCAGGTTTGCTCCCATGGGCTCACAAGTCTCATCGTGGTCCACTATCGGAAGGGCGGTCCGCCAGCTGGTGCAGTGGGATGGGTTCCCGGTCAATGTGCGGAAACCAGCACTCGGACAGGTTTGAATGCGTCCAGAATCGACGTTTTAAAGCTGGAACTCTCTCGAGCTGTGTCTTGAACATCCGCCGTTGGCCTTGACTCAAATCATATCTCCGAGCGGCCCATGGCTGCTGTTCCAAATTACCTGGGACAGCCCGTTGCAAGGCTTGTGCAGTTGTCTTGAAGCCCTCAGGCACATGGAAATGGCCATCTGCAAGCTCTTGGTCCGCACTGTGGATGGGGCTGAAGCGGACGCCAAAGTGACATGCCGACATCCTCCAAGCAGTGACTTACTGTACTCGTCTTGACGCACCATGCTGACGGGTTCTAGATCGTAATATGCAATTCATCGAGACAGTTCTATCACGGCCGAAGATATAGATCTATACCCTTCACGAGCTCGATAAACAGGACTTTATTCTTCTACGCGCGATCCAATCATGGTTTGGAGAGTCGATGAGTGTTTGAGCCGATTAGGCACTGCGGCGAAACAGCAGCCAGAAGCAACGCAGAGTGACTCTGTCATGGCCATCTTGGAAGGATGTTGCGTGGGTATATCCAGGCTCGGGTCCATCCCGGCGACCCAAGCGGACAGCTTGACGAACGGCACGGAGTATGACGTCCGGAAACCCCATCCTCGTCATCAGAAGTCCGTCCTTGAAGATTTCCCGAGCCCACATGTACCAAACAGGAACCTCTGGACAAGTTGGAGCCGATGGCATTCTAGGATGATACATCCCTTCATACATTGCGAAGAAGCAAAATTGCGTGAACTGCAGCTATATGCATGCCTCTTAACTGGATGATAATGAAGGACTTCGTTATCTATCCGTCCCTCATTTACAATTGGAGCCAATGCGTTGGGTGTGGACTCGGTTTACAACAAACATGAAATACCGGCATTGAAACAACTGATCAGTTGGGCTCACGTCGACACAACGTCATACTCAAACTGAGCCGCATCGCTCTGCCGCTATCAGTTGACTGCCGGTGAACATGATAAGGCTGGTCGGGCACTTCTAGAGAAGGATCGTGGTCGAGTCTCGACCGAGCTGCAGACCGGGCGAGACCCGGTTCGGCGGATCTCGATTCCGAACTCGCATGATCATCGTCCGTTTATTCCTGGCGAAGACTGGGCCACGTCGAACATGCTCGAGAGTCTGAATTGGGGGTGGCTCGACCCAAATGAAATATTCAAGGGGTAAATGACAAAGATCCCGGACCGCGACGATGAAGTTGCCGCAAAGTCCAGTGCACAACTCTGTGTAACTATGCGCCGCCGGTCGCTTGGACGAGGGACAGAACGCTACTTCAGATGCTGAGGTCTAATTATCCAGAGTTGCGACAATGAC
Organism: Hirsutella minnesotensis 3608; assembly: GCA_000956045.1. Classification (NCBI taxonomy): domain Eukaryota; kingdom Fungi; phylum Ascomycota; class Sordariomycetes; order Hypocreales; family Ophiocordycipitaceae; genus Hirsutella; species Hirsutella minnesotensis. The sequence goes on from KQ030587.1 coordinate 32,606, forward strand.
AGGCGCCGATCATGCCAGCCGATTGAAAACCTGATGATGGATTGCCGTACTTGGCATCTCATATAACTTGCGGCGCACACCCACGCTCCTGCAGGATCGACCAGTCGTCATTGAACGACAGGTGGCTGGGGCAGCTCGAGCCGCAACTCCGATTAGCTGTCGTCCCTCCTGCGTGTGAAAGCCAGGATGCTACTCTGTAAATGCAGTGCCAGAGCTCGCCGTCCACGTCTCGCAGCCTTCAAACCCTTCGTTCGCCTGCGCATCAACAGGCCTGCTGCAACTCGGCGCGGGGCGGCGATGGCACCCACCCATCCATGATCGCATGCCGCAGCACATCAAAGGGGATCAAAGGTGGCCTTGAAACTCCGATGCGTGGGACATGACCTTTGGGGCGGGGGTAGGCAGAATGGTGAGCCTTTGGGCCCGAGAGGGTTCTAACCTAGGGCTCTGGCCTAGGACTGCGATCCGTTGCTAACGCAGACCTTATGATTCAAGATGTGAGCGGGAAAAAACGCTGGTTCTGGCCATCCAGTTGCCGAGGCGATGAGGGTGCGCCCGCGAGAGACGGCCCTGCTTTTCCTGGGGATCTGCAGCGTCAAGACTAGACTCAGGCGCCATGCTTGATGGTGAAACCCCCCCAATGATATCCCACCCCGCAAGACCAAGTTCGACGTCAGTGGTGATGATCGGAAAGAAATGCGCGGCGCTTCTAAGGCTCCAGAGAATCTTGGGATGCTTGATGGATGCTATCGGGTTTCGCCCCGGTCACGAGACTCTTGAATACAGACTTCAACGGGCAGCCTGGCCTCTGGTTGCGCCTTATTCCTCCGTGCGGTCGAAAGATGGTTGTTTCCTCGACTCCCTTACTGTGGAGTGATGCAATTTGCAAGCTCTATTCCGGCATCCTGTTACAATGCCCAGCAAGATGCATCTTGCTATACTGTGCGGTGACCAGTCGGCTGATCCTCGATGATATGCAACTAATCGACGGGTCATGAAATGCACAACAAACTTGCTGCATTGATAACCATTTACGGGCGTTGGCTTCATCAGTGGTCAGCGGGCTTGTAGCCTATCGTCGAGTGTCGTTTCACTATTTGTGGTCGATCCCATGGCAGGAGATTGCGCAAAGAATATGAGCAACTAAGGCCTTGGTGCAACCGACTGTTGTCACCCGTCAAGGACACCGAGATGACTGGAGGGAAACATCTGCGGAACCCACACAGAGGTTGCGGCTTGCCAAAGGACGCGTTTGGCAATGAGCCATGAGCCGTGGACGAGGAAGCGCCGTGCGGCCGATGCCAAAGGGAACCAAGAATCATCACGAGCAACCGTCCGGCTTGACCCGACTCGGGACTCTCGGAGTGTCTGCTTAAGCATGTCTATCGCGCGCGAGGAATTGAAAAGCCAAGACGACGTCGCTCTCTATGTTTTCAAGCACGACGCAAAGTCACGCAACATGGTCTTCGTCTCAAGAAACCACACATGTATGGGAGCCATGTCTGAGTCACCACAAGTGCCTGGGACTAACGACTCAACAACCATTCGAGAGTCCGCCAGAACTCGAACGACCCCAATAGCTCCAGGTGCTACTGCCAAGTGCACCGAGAAGGAGAAAGCCAACAGCCTGATTTGCTTCCAGATCTACCGCCACTAACCAGCAAGCCCCCAACCGAGACTTTGACGGACGTACCAAATCGAATTTCGCGGCCAGCCCAAGAAGTGCTCGTGTCACGGCTACCCAGGTGCAACTTGCAGGTCTTTCGTGGCTGGTCAGCCGATGTCAAAGTCGGCAGCTGCCTGGACGTTTCGCACAGAGGCTCCCGCAGTTGGTGCCTTGAAGACAAACGGGCAAGCCTAAGGAGAAGTTGACTGAGCAAGACTGCAGTATACAGAGTTTGTTGCCGGGCACACCCGCACATCGTGTCAACGAAGTGGCGTTCGCAGCTTGACGTCAATAGCCCTCGGCCTGGAAGTTGGGACTATGAATCCTTTTTTCCAGCTTGCAGTGGCCAGTCGGGGGGCAACTGCGAGAATTTCTCCAAGAGAACACGCAGGTGCCGAAGCAATTTGGGTTAATTAGGTACGTAGGACGAATGGCAGCTGAGACATGGTCGACTGGCACTGTGACTAGACTCGCAGGGTACCCATCGACTCGATACAATATGCGCAGGCGTTTGCCTTGTTCGAGCTTGGCTTCCGGCTGCCGTCGATGGTCCCTATTTCGAGGGCGGCCTGGGAGCAGCCAGCGCCAGCGCCAACGCCAACGCCAACCCCCACGGATCCCGGGGCCGATCTCTTGGGACTGGGAACGTCGCCATGGTCGCGTGCCAGCGCCGAGCCACGATCCCAAGTGCAGACGGCTGAGTCCGTTGGCTGATCCAGTCCTCTAGGCCGCCAGAGGGGGGAAAGAACTGGACCCTATTGTCCGGCGTGTGAATCCTCCGACTGGATCGTCTCGACAAAGCGACTCGGCGCAAATACGTCAAGCTCGACGCGCTGTTTGCCACAGAGGCCGGCCAATTGCTGCCTTGGCGCGGCGGCCATGTCACGTCGACGCCCGGCGTTGATGAAGGGCACCCCAAGATGACTAGGCACAGAGAGTCAAATGGCGTCTCTTGAACGACCAGAGGCAATTGGGTTTTCCAGCTCGGGCGTAGCCTCGCGAGCGGCGCGCCCGCGACTTGGAGCACGGAGCCGTGGCCTCCCCATGGGGATCAGCGGTTCTGGACCTTCGCGAGCTACTCTCGATCAAGTCAAGCCCGCGCCGACGCCGTTTTCCACGAGAGACAAAAGCGCGCCCCGTTTTTATTACCACGCACGCCGGCTGCTCCATCGAGCCCTTTGTGGCCGGCACATGGATGGGCGTCCCGCCGCGCACTGCGCTTAACCCTCGTCCATCAGCCCTGCCGCGGCGCTACCTTGTGAGACCGGGGCGACCCCCAGGGAAGGACAAGCGGGTGCGACAAGCGTCAGGTCAGCCCAACGGCATTGGTCGCCGGCGGAGCGGCAGAGTACAGTACGTGTCTTGTCGGTGAGGAAGAAGAGCACTTGCCGAGAGTGGCTCGTGTTGGTCTACCCTGGATTCCGTTGATAATCGTAAATCGTCCGTCAAGGCGTCCATGCAGCCTTGGCCTGCCGTCGTTGGCCCGCTCGCGGCGATGCGCAAGCGTCAGACCTGTTGTCGAATTTGGCTCTGTTCAAGATCCAACGGATGTGAGGTGAGCGGCCCTGTTTGGTAGAGCAGATCTGGAAACCTCGGCTCAGGGACCATCACCGTGTCTCTTGCCTACGCTTCGCTCTACCTCGACCAGCCATTGAATCGATCGAGATACCTCAGGATTCAGAGCGCTCTAACAACATGGGCTAGTCGTCCGTTCGTCATGGAAATCACAACATGTAGATACTTGGAAATGCAGTCATGGTCATTATTCTCTTGTGCCTCGGCCTCATTACCCTGAAGCTGGCTGGTGAGATTTCTGCTGCTTCAGCTTCTCCTCAAACTTGGCGAATTCCTTCAATGCAATCTCCTCCTCCTGATCCAGTATTTGGTGTACACCCTTGACTTCCTCAATCTGGCCCTCGCGTCAGCAACAAGGTCTACCGTCGTCGGGCCGTCCCGGGGTTAAAGGGAGAAACTCACATAATGCATTAACATGCCCTCGATGCCGTTCTTGAGGGTCACGGTACTCGAATCGCACGTTCGACACGCGCCGCGCAGCTTGAGCTTCACGTAGCCATCCTCGAAGCCCCGAAACTCAATGTCGCCGCCGTCTTCCTGGATGGCCGGCCGGATCCTCGTCTCGAGGAGCTCCTTGATCATGCCCACGACCTCGTCGTCGTCCTCGTTGTAGGCCAGGCTGTCCTCCTCGGGCGGCGCGGCGCCCTCCTTGCGCTCCGCAACGTTGACAATGGCCTCGCCCGACGTGATGGCCTCGGTGATGAGGGCAAAGACCTCGGGCCGGATGTGCGCCCAGCTGGCGTCCCCGGCCTTGGTGACGGTGATGAAGTCGGCGCCGTAAAACACGGACGTGACGCCGTCGACGTTCATGAGCTTGGCCGCCAGCGGCGAAGGGTACGGCGGCGAGATGGTCGATCGGGGGTTGAGGTACTCGACGAATGGCGTGCCCATCTCGGGCGGCACCACCCGGTGGTTTGGGAGGAACTTGAGGGCGTCCGCGTTGGGCGTGTTCTCCGTCTGGATGAAGATGGTGCGGACGCCGTTTCCGAACCTCGCTTTCGTCGGCTGTGTTCGTGGCCGCACGCTCGGCCGGAGGGCGCCGCCAAAGGGCACCGGCCTGCTCGTCTGTGTTGCCAGTCGCCGCGTCAGTCTTGAGGCGATTCTGATCGGGGTTTGTGCGATCGGTCGCGCCGCTGCGCCGACGAGCGAGCACGCCACGGCTCTCGAGGCCGCTGTCGAAGCCATGGTTGTTGCGCTGCCGGGCCTGAGCCGCGAGATTAGAGCGTGGTGGCGGATTCCAAGATGCGCGGATAGGTGCCCGTGTTTTGAGAATCAGGCGTCCATGGACAAGTAGGTCGTAACGATAGTGAGTCTTGTGCTAATGATTTCTCGTCAATAGGCAAAGGCGCTGGCCATCGAGCTCGGAATTCCTGCTGCTCGGCCTCTTGTCCCGACGGCGATATCTCTCGGCGACCGCATTACTAATGCGCCGGTTATTGGTGGGCCGTTGTCCTCTACAGTATGTGGGCAGTGGGCCATGATGTAATCAGCCATGGTCCCTCCAGGCAACACTAGCGCATCCTTGAGTGTGATTTTTTTGGGTGGCCTACAAAGTCGCGTCGCGAGGCCCATTGATCGAGCCAAAGAACCGCCTGCCTCAGACTTTCCTCGACAGCGCCTTTGCACGCCTTCGGCATGACTTCCACGGACGACCCCGGCGGACCAGATGCGCCTCCCGGACCGCAGACGAACTCGGAAGCAGCGCCTGCGCCCGATCCTTCGAAACAACAGCAAGTGACGAGGCCTGAGAATGGCGATAACGTCGCACCGCCGCCCAAGGCGCAGTCCGTGTGTGGAGTTTGTGAAGCAGCAGCTTCCAAGTATAAATGCTCACGCTGCTACCTGCCATAGTACGATCGCGTCGAAATCCAATTCATGGCTTCGTGGCCGTGTAGCCGAGTCTCTTTGCTAATCTTAATCGCAGCTGCTCCGTGGCCTGCAACAAAGCTCACCAGGCGAATCACCCTCCCGATGCCGAATCCAAGACGACATCCGAGCCGGTCTCTGCAGCGTCCATTCAGCGTCCCTCTGAGCCGACCGGCCCTCCCCATCCTTTCCAAGTCCTCGAAAACTCGGACAAGCTCATGTGGCTGTTTCGCAAGTATCCCGGTCTCCCCCAGCAGTTGCTTGACATACACTCTGCGACCCAACCGCCGCCGGAAGATCCGAGCAAGCGCATCCCAGCCTCTTTGATGAAAGGAGTCCCCAACAACCGCAACTGGACTCAGGAAAAGGGCATCGATAGAGGCAAAGCAGCCTTACGGAGAGCCCGTCGGTTACCAGGTGAGGCTGGTGAAGGGATCCGCGAGTACTGTACGCTCATTATGCTTCTCCTCGGCGAAGAGGAAACAAAAAACGGCACCGCAACAGAGCTGCAAAAGGAGATGGCCCAGCGGGACGTGGACATGATCCGTCAGCTCATCGAGGAGGAACAAGGTCGCTCATGATTGTGCAAAGGCACAATTGGCGTATAACGAGTTGCCGTCACCCGGATAGCTTCGCTGGGACGCCATGAGGTCGCGCAAACACTGCGGTAAGAACTGCACCGATATTATAGACGCAGTACACAGACTAACGCCTGAATCGCGCAAATAGGCTGCTCCTCAGCGATTTGGATGCATCCTGCAAATCTGCCCGTTTCTGTGTCGGGCTGGGAATGCTCTCCTCCTTGCCCAACTTAACTAAACTCCCTAACCGGTCTCGGAGCGCCCACCGCGACTCGGCTTTTTTCAAGCCAGGTCGCGTCGCCGTCGACGGCGCTGTATGATTGCAGAGCTCGTCGCTTTGCGACCAGTCCACAGGGCGATGCTCGGATGGGTCACAAATGTCGCCACCATGGCGCTTAATGGGTGGAACCGGGCTCGCTGGCAGACTCCAGATGTCCTGAGGCGGTATTTCCAACTTGCTCAGGATGCCGCCCGTGCTCCTTCTTCGATCCAAGTCGACTTGGCCGTCCCGAACCCCTATTCTAGGCCCAATACTGTGCCCAAAGGTACAGCGATGACCAAAACTGATCCGGCAGTCATCCGTTTCCGTCATGGGTGCGAGAGTTGGCACGTAGTGTCCCTGGTTGCGTTCATACTGCCTCTCGCGGTGAGATTGCACCCTCCTTAGAGCCTGCGTCTGTTCGAACGGCGCGGCATCGGGATTGACCGATGCAATCTCAGGACTCGCGTTGGGCCCCTTCAAATGAAATTTGAGGGCCTTTCTGGACAGTTTGTGGACGAGACGGCGATCAACACAGCCGTCTACGGTGGTCGTGACGGCAAACTGCGAGGCTGCGACTTGAGGGACGTGTCGATAGCTGCAGGACTGCGCAGGGTCGTCACTATGATTACCGGACTCTGCAGGCTTTCTCGATGGCGCGAGGTGAAATTTGACCTTTTGCAACTGAGAGCCTTTCACGTCGAACTGAGCCTCGGGCCTACTCCGAGCGAAATCTGTCTGCTCGCGGGCTTCCGACTCGGGTTGCACATCTGTCTTGCTCACAGATGCAATTGTGCCACTTTTACCGCTCGAAGTTTGACCGGTTTGCTCTACTAGTAATAGATGAAGACGTCGTGTCAAGTCATTCGGGTCAAGAGGCTGCCCTCGAGAGGACTTCAAACTGTGATGTGAATGGACTCTAGAGATTTTGCCGCCGAATCGAGGAGCGACACCACAATCTGGTGGTTGTGCTGTTGCCGTGGCCATGACAATATCGAGAAATGACCGCCTTGACAGAGAGAAAGACCTGCAAATGTTGAATATTCAGAAGAAATAAAACGTGTTGCTGAGCCTCAAGTCATAGGCTGCGCAACGCTATTTCGCTTCGCGTCGAGCGCGTGAACGACTGACGGCTCGAGGCGCCGCGGCAAGTGCAAAAAAGTCCTTGCGATGAACAATCAGAGCCGGGTCGAGTGCCTGAGTCGAGAGTGCTCGAATATATGTTTCAAGAACTCCAACCAAGGAAAACTTGTCGACTCCGATTCGAGACAGGCAGCGGACAGGACTGATTCTCTCACGAGAGCCTGCGGTACCGATAAATATACCGTATTGATCTTGTGCGCAAACCACACCCTGGAAACCTACAGTATGTAACGGCCCGCGCATGAAATGGCATGCAGTGACGGGCCATGCACGCATGCAGCAGTCCGACTCGGAGTGGGCGTCGTTTCGGGAGGCGTGACAAGGGGAGGGAAAGGCGAGGCTTGGTGTTGACAATCCACAACCTGCGGTACATACACTGCGCGGCACCTGACGAACGGAACCGAATGATGCGAACAAGACATGAAGGGAAAGCTAGCGAAACGTTCCGTCGATGGAAGGCTATGCGGCGGGCGCGAGGGCGATTGGTCGAGGATAGATCTCTCGAGGACGACGCCCGGAGAGTGGTGTTGTCGGTGGTGCTCAAGTCTCAACAACCATGGCGCTTGTCCCTTGTCGCAGGGTTATTTTCCCGGTATCGACCTTGAAGAGCCGGCGCGTGGTTCAAAGCCATCGATTAAGGGCTCCCGGCTTGGCGCACATGGCGAATTTTCCTCACGATCATCTGGCTTTTGGTCTTGGCCATCTCACGGACGGGCACGAGATCGGGCCAATTCTGCGACCCCGCTGCAACGTCGAAACAGCAGGGGTGGGAAGGGTGGTTTCGGCCGCCGTTGCTACATGGCTGCATTGGCAGGGCCGCGACGGAGAAGCTGGCAGAGAGAGAGATGCTGCCTTGGCGGTTGCTGTTTGCGCTCGTGCTTGGCCACACTCGGTGCCCTTGCGCGTTCCAGCCCATGCAGGAGTCGTTCGTGCGCTCGTAATGCTCTTACCCGTGATTCGGTAGGTGCCACGAGGACAGCCGTCGTCCGAAAAGGTCGGTTTCCCAGACGGGCAATCAGCGGCGCTTTGCTGCGATGCGTCCTTGCCTGGATTCTTGCGGGATCCAAGTGTGCCCGTGTTGCGGTGTGGCCATGGCCTCTGTTGGCTTGCTAAGCCCATTAGCTCTGCAGCATTTCTGATTAGGCATGGCCGACAGGCATTAGATGGGACGAGGAGGGCGGAGAGGCTGCATGTGCTCAAATTATCGGCCGAGGTGCGGCTGTGGTGGACGTTGGATGGTGGTTGACAATGTAGCCGGTCGCTTGTGGTTGGCCAATCCAGATTCCAGACCAGGACCCTTGGAGATATTGATTTGACTGTGCGCGCTCTGTTCTCGCACGTACTGTACTGTAGAAGCGGAGATGGCGGGTTACTGTACTTGGTACATGAATGGTGCTTCCAGGATGGCAGGGAATTCCTTGCATCGCCAGAGCTGCTCTTGAGCAGCCGTGATTTGTCAAGAAGCATCTTGAAATAGAGACTGATATCACGGGATGGTTACTCGGAGAGATGTTGCGTACTTTTAAAACATAGATAGAACTGGAACACTCGACATGTCCTCAAAAATGGCATGGAGTTGGACCGAGGCAAAGCCAGCAGTTCACTTTCGAGATGGCTTTCCTAAGCATTGGCTTGCTGCTTTACGGCTTGTCGCTGGTAGACGATCCAGCGTAGCTGAAGCCATGAGAGTACCATTCAAGAAGCAACCATTTCATGGGCACTCGTTGGCCAAGACTCAGACGCAGTCCTCAAACTCGCAGGACAAGCGTGACACGCGTCGTCACTCTAGAACATGACGTCGGATCGCAGAGTGGCTTTGGACGTTGCAACGGCGGCGGTGCCCAAAGATGAAAGTTGAGTCGGAGCCGAGGCGTGCTTGGAGTCGATCGAGGCGCCTGGTGAGGATTGGGACTTTGATTGGTTGGAGCCACGGATAATATGTGAGATGGACGAGTGTAAATGTGTGGACGGGTTTAGAGTCTTGGCACTCTTCAAGTCTTTTCAGTGAAAAAGTCAAAGCGTTCCAGCTCGTCGAGATGATCAAGGGCCGTCCCCCTCTGGAGGTGATTGTTCAAGATCAGGAGGCGGCGTCTCGACTTGACTTGGATGCGTCCAAGAGACAAGGTACCTGCGTTACTTACGAATACAGCAGGTACATTGATGCGGATAAGCCCCCGGCACTCCATCTGCGTCAGGCGATATTTTGGCTCTGCCAAGGTCCAAAAGGAACGATCTGCGGTGGCCTCGCCCTCTGTCCTCCGACGAGCCAACTTGTTCCGGCCACATCATCGACCGTGCATCGGCCTTGATGCCGCATCTGCGCCATCGGTTGAAGCCAACAGCTCGGGGTCTCGGAAGGTCAGCAAGTCGTGGGACTCGTCGTCGACGTCTCGCGGCGGCTCTTTCTGCGCACTCCAATCACCTGTGCCAATCCGCCACGCCCTCCGGCCTCGCCCCGGCAAGCGATTGGGCGCCCAGCTTGGACCCTTACAACCATTGTTCGTCCGTCCGCCACCAATACTCCCAACGTCCGAAACCAATGAGGCCACGCCTCCCCCACCACCATTGCCGCTATTCACCAGCTCCCTTGCCTGGCCGCGTGCACTGTACCAGCATTAAATAACCGCCGAACCCACCTCGCCGCCATCGTCAATACCTACGGCTCAATTGCTTGTCCCTTTGTCGCGTCGGCTCGACACAGGCGAACTGCACGTCCCTGCAGCTTCCTGCTTCCCGGCCTGAATGCCTGGGCCATCTCTCGCTTAACGTCAACGATACGTCTTGGCTCTCAGTAAGCTCCAAGGTCACCGAGAGCGTCGCGAGGGAGCCGAACGTTGAGTTGAACCCTAGATCGGTTAGTAATCCTTTTTGTTTGCTGCCCGGCCGCTTGTCCTGCGCTTCATCTTGATCGTCTTGAACCCCCTCCACCCCTCGAGACCCTTCCTTTCCCCGTCCAATTGGTCTCCCCATTTTGATTCTTGGCCCTGCTCGTGTCGTGCGATATCCATGTGTGCCCGTTGCGTGTCCTCTCTTGCGCCTTGGCGGCACCCTTAGGCGCTGCCCTGAGGATTGAGCATCGGGGCTATGATATCAGATAAAGTCAGTGCTCCAGGGGCTCACGCAACCAAAGGCAATTCCACAGCAGCAGCTTCACACGGGCCCTTTGGAAGCGATATAGACACCAGTCCGGCCTTGAGCCTCGGCCGCGCTGCGTCGCTGAGCAAGGCAACTGGCAGCCTCTGCTCGCCGTCGCCTGCGACAGCCGATTCTATCCTTCGTCCGCATCCCGCCTCGTCTGCGTTATTAGTCCCCGATAATCCTCGCTGGAGTGATTCAGAGTCTTTCCTCTCCATCGTCGACGACCCTTTCTTCCGACGCCTCGACCCGGCTGTCGATACGAGGTGCGACGCAGAATCACCCCACAGAACCCAGACCAACCATCTCCGCGCCAGCGATGGCACCAGCAGGAGCCAATGCTGGCCGCCTCCCCGTAGAGAGTCGCTGACCACTGGCTACCGACATGATTACTGGGTAAGTTTTTGCAACTCGCCATTCTGCTTTGAACCGTCAGGACCTCGCCGCCCCGCACGCCGTTGTTGAGAAGCCGGGCCATGTTGCGTATCGTCACGTAGCCGGATGAGCGCTGACAGTGAAGCCTTGCGTCGCAGCAGCCCATCGCCTTGAAAATGGAGAGCTTCAACATCGCCGTCATTGGCGGCCCCGCGGTTGGCAAATCATCTTTGATTCAGAGCGTTCTTGGGCTGGCGCGACCGCCCATCACTAATACCTCCAGCGTCCGCATGGTCGTGGACAATGTTACCCACGCCGTGACTCTTCTTGAACTAGATTTCGCTTCATTCGAGCTCAACTCGCCTCAGCCAATCTCGTGGCCCAAGCAGATAGACGGTCACATTGTACCGCGGTTTGATGCGTCTCTTATTTTGTACGATGTTCTCGACCAAGAGTCTATCCGGGGCCTTTCTCAAATGATAGGTAGTTCTTCAAAGGCTCAGACAAACAACATGCCACTAACCTTCGGACAGCTGTCCTCACAGAGTCTGGCCTTCCATCGGCCTTGGTCGCCTGCAAGTGCGATCGTCCGCAGGAAGAATGGGAGGTGGACGCCGATGCGCTCGCAAACCACAAGGTCTTCAAGCCATGCGCGGCTACATACAAAACCTCCGTGGAAAAGCCGGACATTTCTCGAGACTGTCTGCAGACTATACTGAGAGTCGCCATCAGCCAACGAAGAGGTGCATACACGTCCACAGCAAAGTCAATGCCTGCTCAACGGGCCATGCGCTGACAGTCGACAGATGATGGAGGTGAAACCGTTTCGAGGAGACGGGCGCAATCAGCAGCCAACCTCGAGGCACCTGACCCTGTAGTTGGTCGGCCTCTCAGCGAGCACAGCAAGCACAGTCGGGCCAGCTCAGACTTCTCAGCCCTGCGCGCTTTTCCGAGCCAACAGCACTTTGATAGCCATCGGACCCACGTCTCGCGGGGATTCAGACCAGGTATGGGCAGGCCCCACAGCCTCATCTCCTCATTCTGCTTGATAAAGTCCCCGGGAATCATGCTAAGAGGTCGCAGGGTTCCGGATGGATAAATATACGGGTGACTCATTCCTTGAACTCGAAGAGTCTGATGGAGAATCTCACGATTGCGCCGATGATATCCCGATTCTGCAGAGAGGAGACGATGCAATGGTTGAGAGGCTGCCAAAAACCACCGGGCTCACATTCGACGAACTGGTTGACCGCTTGCTTGCCCTGCGACTGTCGAGGTCGGACATGAACTTTTCCGACACCTTTCTGTGCCTATATAGGAAATTCGCCGCGCCCGGAGACCTGTTCTCCGCGATACTTGTTCGTCTCGACCGGGTCAGAGATGACAAGGCGGCACATTATCTCACCAGGACGGCAACCCAGCTTCGAATCATAGAGGTGGTGGCGAAATGGGTTTCGTTGTATCCCGGTGATTTCGCTCGACCAAGTACAAGGCAGAATCTGGAGGATTTCATCACACACTTGTCCACAGAACCTGTCTTCTCGATTGCATCGCAGCAGATGCATTACAATCTTCAGCACAACGTCATCGTAGACGACGACACTGGATGGGCGAATACCGATGAGGCAGGCGACGAGGCGGCCAGCAGAATTCTCTCGAGAGAAATGGGGCAATTGTCCGAGGGCATCAGTACGCTGCAATTTGGCGATGATACGGTGGGCAGGCCGTCACACAGCTCGGACGCCTCAATGCATGAGAAGGGCAGCATCGCCAGCAGCCACTTTCAGTCCAGCTCCTACGACGAATACGAGAGGGAGGCGGCGATGCTTGAACCAAGGGATCACCAGCCGATGAACAAGTTTCGATACCACATCTTCATGGATATTTCGGATGACCACATCGCAGATGAGCTAACTCGGATCGACTGGATCATGTTCTCGTCAATCCGGATTCGCGACTTTGTGCGTCATGTCAGCCTGTCCGCTGTCGAGAAGGAAAGATGCAAAAGCCTGCGCAACATTAACCGCATGATCCATCACTTTAATCACATTGCGAAGTGGGTGGCCAACATGATACTGCTGAGGGACAAGGCAAAACACCGCGCGCAGATGTTGGAGAAGTTTATGAATATCGCATTGAAACTACGGCAGCTCAACAACTACAACGGTCTCGCCGCGGTGTTGGCCGGGATCAACGGCACGGCGATCCACCGGCTTGCTCAAACGAAAGCGCTCGTCCCCGCAGATGTGCACAAAAGGTTCGCACGATTAACCATATTGATGGGTTCCCAAAAAAGCCACTTTGCATATCGATTGGCTTGGGAGAATTCGCCCTTGCCCCGGATCCCCTTGATCCCTTTGCATCTACGCGATCTTGTGTCGGCGGAGGAAGGAAGCAAGACGTTTCTTGGGTCCAGAGGCGACCGCATCAACTGGAAGAAGTTTGAAGTGCTGGGTGAAGTACTGCTGCCGATGATGAAGAGTCAGGGTACAGCATATCCAAACCTAACGAGGCACGATACGGCTAGAGATTTAATATTGGGCTGTCGGATGCCCACGGACGATGAGGTGAGTTCTCATGGAGGAGTGTCTGTCTCGGTAGACCGGTTTACTGACGAGCCTTGGACAGGAAATTTATCAGCGAAGCTTGCAAGTTGAGAGTAGCTCCTCAGGCCCTGTTGAACCAAGCAAGAAGAAGTTTCCCTGGTTTGCTAAATAAATCAGGCTTTGAGCAGGGCGTGGAGACAGTCAGCTTTTGGAGCATGGGTTGCGATACATATGCGCTGACGATGAATGACGATTCTGGGACATTTCTTCATAGAGGCCTCTGGCAGGTCGAGGCGCAATTGGTTTGCAAGGGCCAGGCGCTTCATGATGGAATCATGGGATAATCACGACGACATGTCAGTTGGCAGACTGGCATAGCTGCGGCGCGACTGTACCTTTAGTCAAGCCACACACTGGTGTACCTCTTCGATGTCGTCTTGGTGCATGCGTGCTCATCCGCTCCTTCCTTCTTGTCGTTGCCGTAACATTAAGTGGCTTGTAGCGTATAGAGCCTTATCCAGCCCTCGTATCTCGGCATGCTGGCTTTCTTCCATTCTTTGGTCGAACACGACCTCGAAAAACACATGAAGATTGCCGGGGGACTGCGCATCCACCACACTCGCAATGCGGACCGAAACTAGTTTCAACAAAGCCTTCCGACTGTGAAGATTGAAGAACGACGTCGAACACGTCGACTCCGAAAACGTCCACGATGCGATCCTCGGCAGTCCCTCTGCCCTCGTTACGAGTGGTTGACAGGCCCAGAGAGATCGAGTTGACTCTTCACGGATCGCTGCTGTTCAAGTTGCCCGAGAGCATGAGCCGTGTGTGTACCAGTGATGATTTACTAAAGGCGGTAACGGAGAAGTGTCTGTGGATCTGTCGCTCGGGTTCATGCCACTTCAACGTCGCCTTGTCAGAAGAGACCAGAGCCATCATTGGGCTTGACGAGGCAAAGTTGGCCGATTTTATTGGGGGATCCGAGGCAGGGCTCTGTGTCTGCGCACCTGCTCAAGGGCTTTTCGCTAACCTCGTGTTAGATTTGGAGTCGACTTGAGCTTCGACTGCAATATTGCGGAACATCACAAGTGCAATCAGCGCAGGAAATGGTCTTTTCTGTCCAGCACCCGGACCTGTCCTCATCATTGATTGCTCCGCAAGGAGCCCTCGTTGCGGAATTTGAATCGTTGTCCTGCCAGATCACAATCGCTACCAAGGGCTCGTCGTCTGGTGCGTGCAGGCGCGGGCGCAAAAGGCAAAAAACAATGACTGAAGATCCAAGGGCTCACAGTGACAGAGAAATCAGGCTGGCAGATACCGATCCTTTCCATCGCATTCTCAGTCTAGACGACCGCAAAGCAATCGAGGACTTTGTATCGAGCATGGACTTTGTGATACCTCTTGACCAAGATCACGCAGACTCGTCCACAGGCGAAACATCAATTCATGAGCTCGAGAGGTCCCAAAAGGCTCTCGACTTTGTGGAAGCGGCAATGGAGATGTTTGTGTGTGGACAAAGGGGACCGCTCCAGGGCGCGACGTTTCTCGAGAGTTCCCCATCACACGCTCTTACCAAGCTTGCTCCGGCGGTGTTTCACTTTCCATATCTCAAGGTAGGTGTGCCATAAACGTTTACCATAATCCTTTGCTAACGTCTACTTTAGACTGTGTCCGATCGCGCAAGACTTCTTCCCATTATAGCCGGATCCTTGGCTCGGATGAGAAACGCAGAGTCGCCGAGTTTGAGGCAGACTGTCCACTCTCTCAAAATCTCGGCTGCCTCACATGGACGAGGTGACTCTGACAGCGTTGAAGCTCAAGCTGATGGAATCATATCTGGAATTGAGCAAAATACTTGGAAACTCCTTCTCAAGAAGATCGCGGCGCCTCGACTCTCGAGGAAACCCCTTGAGAGGGCGAGTGTTCGACCGAACACACCTCCGCCGGCCAATCGTACTCACGCGCTGGAATCGAGGCTTTCGTTTGAAGGAAATAGAGCCAATCAGCAAACACTCACGCTGCGGTCCGCGTCGTTTGATAACCTAGCGGCAAGCGTGCAGCAACAATCGCCCCCATGGATGCCAGGTCGAGCGAGCGATGATGATTTTGTTCCCCTTAGTCCTCCAGTGTGGGGAAACTACGATTCGCAGTCAAGTCTGTCGAGCGAGTCGCAGAGCAGTCCAACCACTGCTGTCCACCACCACTATTACATGTTACCGGAAGATTTGCCGGCGAGCGCCATGCCAGACCGCAGGATCCAAAGCTGGGGCACGAGGCGCAACTATACGCAGAACGAAGTGTGGCATGCATGCGGTTCGCCGCAGTCCAGTCTGGAGAATCTTCACAGGAGATGAAGAATGGCAAGGTCGATGCAGACTCTAGTAAGAACTGTTCACAAATTGGGACAAATGTAGAGGCTGAAAGTAAGTCAAAAGTCTCGGGTTCAAGAATCTCTGTATTTGTCCAGAATAAAAGGTATGAAGGCTCCGTTTTGTCAGAGATGGAGACAACCGACAACTCCCTCGCAATGGAGACATTGCTTATGCTAACCATGAATTCGAAATGGCACCAGTGCGCCTAGACTTATCCTCTGAAGTCGATTCGGAATATTTGCAAGATTCGGACAACCTTGTACGCTTTTCGTGGCCTGCAGCAGGCCGGCCTTATTTCTTGCTAGGACCACCCCTGGCATTATCTTTTGGCTTCTTGGCAGTTTCCTTCTTTTTCTTCCTTTGTTCCGGCTTGAGGGTCGCGAAATGGATGGTCCAGAGGAGCCCGACTTCGACGAGGAGGGCGATGATGACGGCGATGAGACTGACAAAGAGATTTGGTTGATCGTTGAGGACTGCGACGGCCTCGGGCGTGGCGCCAATGGATTTTAGGAAGTCAAAGTTGGCCATGATTGCAGATGGCGCGATAGGGGGGTTTCCGGACTGGAGTTTCTCTCAAAAGGCTCGCGCAATTGGCAGCAGAGGGTATAATTATTTCGAGGTGTAAGTGAGTTGAGTGACTATGCGTGTGGTCGGGGCGGATTCGATTCGGCTGCACGAGTTGTAAAGTCGCCCGGCGACATGCAGAGAGAATTAGAAGCAACAAAAGAAAGGAGGCAGAAGACGAGAATCACGCTGAAGAAAACAACGGAGGAGGCTCTTGCGCGGGCGTTTCTACGGTGGGAAACGGGCTGGGGGTTATACTGGGGGCAGGTCCAAGCAAAAGCCGAACCATCAACTTAAAGCGCCGTCCAAGAAAGGGGGGGGGATGCCCCAACACACGGATGTTCTCCTGAGACGTCTCATGGTGTGCACCAAAACCACGTCTGTCTGGGCCTCTGGCGGGGCGGCAATGACAGGCCGAGAGAGTGGGTGAAGCGGACGCGGCTCGTCTCGTGCTCGCATGCGCAACTGCTCGGAGCCGACGAATGACGATTGTCGCGGAGAGCGAAGCCAGGACAATAGCGCAACCATTTCCGTCAATTCGAAGAGGCCGCTCCGTCACAAAGTACAGAAGAGCTGGCCTGGATCGTGGAGAAGGTGGGTACACAATTGAAATCACGTGTATTCCCCAGCACCAGTCACGTGACAACAGCGACAGCAATGCGGCTTGCCAGAACTCGACGGAGCCACCCGAGCCGCCTGGCGCTAATCCCAATCGGGTTCCTAGTCTTCAATCGGGAAGCATGCTTGGCTAGCCAAGGGGAAAAAATCTCGAGCTCATGGGGAGCAAAAGCCGCCTCGTCGACCAGGAAGCAGCACGCATCACGACCTACGCCGCCCGCCGCCGGCCCCATTGCCGAATCGCACACTTTGGCCCACGACTGATCCGGCGGCCATGAGCGTCGCACGTCCGGCGCGCAGCCTCCTAGGGCGGTGCATCGCATCGACACGGCCCTCGGCGACGGGGGGGCCAGCGGTCCAATGTCGCCAGTTCCACAACTCGACGCCCTGCGCGAAACGGCGGTCACGGTTCCGGAGCATACCGGCCGAGGACCTGGGACTCCTGAACCCTGCCAAGCTGTCCGAATTCACGCAGCAGGCATCGCCAGACTATTCGCCCAAGGACCGCGCCGCCTTGCAAAATACTTATACGCCACAACAGCTCGAGGCCATCGAGGCCGGCGAGTCGGCCGTCAGGGCAGACGACATGGTTCTCCAGGGCCGGTTACGAGAGGATCCGTACCGGCCCAACTACGTCGAGGACTTTACCGTCATGAACCCCAAGTACGACCTCAAGCCCGAGACGGAGGTGACGCCCAGGGAGCCGCAATGGCGGACTCTCACCGAATGGGTCGACGACTATGGCGCCAAGATGCTCAAGATCATGGAGAAGAAGACGAGCAACCAGCTTGGGCGGGCCATGATCCGCGCGCTGAAACGGGTCAAGGACAGCAAGGGCGAGGAGATGATTGATCTCACCCGGGACGAGCTGGAAGAAATGGAAAGAGACCCTGAGCTGCTCAAGAGATACCTGGTCGAGAACGAGCCCGTCGAGCAGGGCGCCCACCAGCCGGCTTCGGGATCCGGCGCGCTCACGCAGGCCCAGGCGCACGAGCTCGACATGGCCATCGACGAGGCGTGGCAAAAGGAGATGGCGGAGCTGGCAAACAACCCAAACGACTTTGAGCTGCGGCCGTCCAACCTGGAGCTCCTCGAGGACGGCCCGGCGGGCGTCGTCTCGCAACACTCGGCCGAGGCGCACGAGCTCGGCAAGGTCCCTGGCGTCGCGGGCCTCTACAAAAAGGACCTCGATCCCGAGGACGCCGGCCGCGACGACACGGGTGAGTTCCAGGAGATCAAGCGCCTCACGGGCATGTCGCTCGTGCAGCTCCAGTCGCTCATCCGCAAGGTGCTCGTGTCGCGAAACGTGCACAACCAGACGCGTCTGGGCAAGATTCGCAGCGTCTCCGTCGTCGCCATCGCCGGCAACGGCAACGGGTGGCTGGGCATCGGCATGGCCAAGGCGGTCGAGTCGCAGACGGCTTCCCAGACGGCCATGCTACTCGCGATCCGCAACATGAAGCCCGTCCGCCGCTACGAGAACCGAACCATTTTCGGCGACGTCAAGGCTAAGGTCTCTGGCACGGTGGTGGAGCTCTTTGCCAGACCTCCCGGTACGTTTCCCACTTGCCCTTGAGTTTCCCGCGCGGGTCCATTCGCCTGCTTTACAGAGAGCCCAGTCCATCTCCGCCGTGCAACAGGTCAGCTAATTGCCATTCACCATGACAGGTTTCGGCCTCCGCTGCCCCCATCGCATCTTTGAAATGTGCCGCGCCGCGGGCCTGCAGGACATGGCGGCGCGCATCCCTCGCTCCAAGAACCCCATGAACACGGTCAAGGCCGCCTACCAAGCGCTCATGAACCAGCCCGACCCGGAGGAGATTGCCATTGGCCGTGGCAAGAAGATGGTGGACGTGAGGAAGGTCTACTACGGAGGCGCCGTCTACTGAGCGGGCCGCCCGGCCGATGCCCTGGAGTGAGGGTTCGCCGCCTGCCGGATAGAGCGCGGGCGGTGGGAGCCTCGGACGTGTACAACACTTGTATATCGACGCGTGACGAATCAAGAGATTTGCGTGTCCAGCGTCACAGGACCGACTGTCGTAGCGTGCTGGTGGTTTCTCTGGTATTGGGTATCAAATCGTTGCTTGTCCACGTTGTGCCGGCCTCGTCTCGACAAGTCCTAGTCCCCCGCGCCCTCGTTTGAATCTGCAGCCTGCGCTGGCGCGTCGTGAGGCGCATCCATCGACTCCGCGCGTCAACCCTCCCTCCTCTCGTCCATTCACCGCGGCGCCGCGTCCCCCGCGCCCCAGTCAATCTCCTGCTGCAGCACGATGCTGTACACGCTGGCCTTGAGCAGCGTAAACGCGAGGCTCGTCTTGCGCTCCAGCTCCCGCAGCCCGTCGAGGATCTCGGTCGCCGGGCGCGACGCCAGGTCGTCGAGCGCCGAGGCCAGCTACGTCCGCGTCCCGTGTCAGCGCGCCCAGCCGCACATCTCGCCGGGGTCATGGGCAGGAGGGGAGACGAAGCAATGGTGGGCAAGGGCTCGCGCTGCGCACCTGCTTCATGTTGTTCGCCAGCCGCTCGTACTCGTCGAGCACCTCCTGCTCGAGGGGCGTCAGCTCGGGCGCGCCCAGCAGGCCGCCCGCGCCGCCGTGCTCCATGGGCTGTCGAGTGTTTTTGTGTGCAGGCGGCGGCGTCTGTGTCGGCCAAGGGCGGCGTCGGGGGGGCAGAGGCCAATGTGTCGTTGCGCTCGGTTCGGGGTGACGGCGATGGGAGAGACGGATGATGTTGGTCGCGTAAATCGTGCGCGCGTAAGTGAATTGTGCTTTTGGGACAGTGTGGGGTTGGACTCGCGGGGCAGCAGGAGCTGGAGACGGCACTCAACCACGCCCAAAAATGACGCGACGTCTTGCCTCGACGACAGGATAGCAACTTAGCATGGCTGCATTGTTAGAGTCTTGGAAGGCCATCGGATCTGCAGAGAGCCAAATAGGCCATTGCAGAAATATCAACACGTACCGACATTATAACGAGCTGTAAGCGAGCATTGAATCAGTAACGAGAAAAGAATGGCGATGAAACTCGGCATCCTTGATTGAGAAATTGGTTTTTATAATGGCAGGCGTCGAAAATGGCGAAACACACTGCCTAGGTCCTCGAGGGCGCCAAGATGCAGAGACCGGTCAAGGTCCATCTAGCAACTTTGCATCATCATTCAGTGCTTCACTCTCGACAAGAGGGCTCAATTCTCTAATTCAACCTCCAAATACATAGACAACTGCCTGGACTATCCTGCCGCAAACAAGGAACAAGAAGAAAAGAGTTGCCTCTGCCCCTGGCCAAAGGCAAATAAGAAATATCTAAAAAAGGCTTCAACTGAAAACTAGAACGCTCGAGGCTGCAAGACCATCTCGGTGCTGTGGATCCATTACATCGTGATCGCGAGGCGCCGCTCGGCCCTCGGACGTGTGCTCATGCTCGTCGTTAAGAGACAACAAGGCAGAAATACAAAGACTGTTGTTCGTAAAGGGGGAACCTCGATGTTCCACCCCTATTGCCCGTACACCACCAGGCCGTTTTCTTCGCCAGCTTCGGTTCCGACGGCGCTCTCCGTGTACTCACTTGCTTCTTCATCGTACTCGCTACCCGCCACCTCCGATTCAGTGTACTGACCCGTACTCGATGTTATTACCGTCGTGCCCATGCTACTTCGTCGCAGGGTTCCGGCCTCGCTATGGTCGTCGTCGTTGACAATCGTCGAGTCAAGCACTGTCTCGTCGGCGCCCATGTCGAAGCTGTGCACCGACTCCTCATCATCGTGCGTGCCGCTCCCAACTTCGGGCTCATCCACTTCCTCTACCGTCTCGCGCACACCCGAGTTCTCCTTGTCGTCGACGCCGATTCCTTTGCCTACTCCGCCGCCCCAGCTGCGTTTGCGGAGAGGCGTGCCGTTGTTTGGCGTCCTGACGCTCTGGCTCCTCTTGACGAGACTCGACGGCGCGTGGCTGTTCATCTGGCTGAGGGACGCAATACGCCTACCAGCACCGTTCTGGCCAGGCGTCGCGAGGTGCCGTTTGGCCGACAAGGCCATGTTGACGGCGGGACGGGCCTTGGATGCCTCCGCTTGCTCTGCCTGGGGCTTCTTGGTGCGCTTGCGGCTCATGTTGTCGCGGTTCTTGCCGCTTCTAGCCATCAAGAGCACACGGGAATGATCCATGACACCCTCCAGGATGCGACGTTCCAGACGATCCGCACGATGCTCCATGTCGGCCAGGGCTTCTTTTCGCAACCGTAGAGCCGTTTCCAGCGAGGACACGTCTCCGGTGAGCCTCGTCTTTTGTCTAATCAGACTTTCCTGTTCAGTGCGGAGATTCATAACGCTGCGTCTGACCCGGTCCTCTTCGTCCCGAAGGCTCGCCAAAGACGCCTCGACATGCTCCTTCTCTGCCAATTTGCGCTCAAGCGAGGCAACCGTGTCCTGCAGCGTCCGTTCACGATCTTCATGCTCATCAGCAATACGTTGCGTCTGGTTCGACAAGAACTGCGAGAGCTCAGCCGCCGTTTTAGTAACCGACTGATGAACCTGATCTAGCGTATCCAGGCGCGCAAAGGCATGTGTCGTGTTGTCACTGTGCTCAACAAGCCTGTCGAGCTTGTCCTGCACAGCCGTGTCGTCATACTTCTGCTCAACAAGCTGAGAAAGCTTCTCGCGAACCTCGGAATCGTCGTATTTTTGCTCCATCAGCTGGTCGAGCTTCTCCTGGACTGCAGAGTCGTCGTATTTCTGCTCCATCACTTGATCTAGCCTCTCACGAACCGCCGTGTCGTCGTATCTGTCTTCAATGAGCTTCACGAGCTTCTCCCGGACTTCCGTGTCGTCGTATTTCTGACCGACTAGCAGTTCCAATTTCTCACGAACTTCTGAGTCATCATACTTCTCGGGGGGAGGCAAGGCGGGCTGCTCCGAAGGCTTCGACTCCATTATGCGACCCTGAAGCTCCACTGCCGACGACTTGGAATGCTCAAAATGTTCTCCGACTAGAAGCAGGAGATCCTTAATTGCCTCGAGAATCCTTGGGTGAGATTCCTTGACTTCTCCCTGGAGCTCTTCAACGACCGAAACCGTTTGCAGGATCTGGTCGCGCATCTGCTGGTGCTCAGTCTTGTCCGCGGCATGAGTCTCCTCAGCACGGCTGGCAAGCTCCTCGACCTTGGTGAAGACGGTCTTTGACGCCTCCTCCATCTTTTCCAGTGAGTCGGTAACAGTTGATCCTAGCGTGTCGATGAGCAGTTTGACTTCCTCTGCCACTGCCTTTGTGCCCACGACCGCAGCCTCAGTCTCGACATTACGAGCTTCTCCTGCGGCGGCCTTTTCATCCATGCTTGCCTGGAACTCGTCGTACTTGGTGAAAAGCTCCGCCATCTTGTCGTCAATCTTCGTGCCAATGTTGTCTGCTGCTTCTTGAAGCTTCTCGTTGGATTCCAGACGGGCGCCGGTAACAATCTCCTTGGACTCCTCGAAATGCGTCTTCATGCTGTCAAACATTCCTTTCAGATCAACACCAACACTTTCATTCTTCGTCACGGTCTCGCCCATGGTCTCCAGGAGCTGACTGATCGCGGTCATGCCGGATGCGCCTTCATCGAGCTTGTTCTTGATCGTCTCTTGGAACTCTTCCAAGAAGGCCTTGACATCGGTGACGCGATCTGCAACGCCGACGATCTCAGCTTGCCGGTCATCGTGTGCTTTGGATGAAACCTCGGCTTGCGCCTCGAGCTTCGTCGCGGTATCCTTGAGAGCAGCCTCCAGGGTTGCAATATCTTCCTTATTCGAGAAGGACGCAAAGTCGCTGGTACCGAGCGCATCGATTGCGGTCTTGATTTCTAGAACCACCGTTTCCACTGCCTCGACATCGGTCTTGGTGACTTTATCGTTGTCCTCGGCGTCTTTTTGGATCTCTTGGGCCGCAAGTTCCTTCATTTCGTCTAGACGCGAGCCGACCTGGCCCAGAAGGGCCTCCAGCCCGGCGACGTCCTCTTTCTGGCACAAGCTTCCTATTTTCTCGGTCATTGAACCCAGAGTCTCGCGAGTTTCAAGTGTGAGACCCTCGACAGTGTCGAGATGCTCCTTGCGGACTGCCTGCTCTCCGTCCACCAGATCATCCAGGCGAGCCTTGGTGTTTCGCAATAGTGTCTCAATTGCTTCGACGTCCTCCTTGGTCGCTGCATCGCCGCTTGCTGCCGGGGTCTGGGTCGGCTCTTCGTCTTTTGCTGCCGTGGCAAGTGGCTCGCGGGATGAGAATTCTGTCACACGATCCTGAACATTGCGGAGCATGTCCTCCATGCGAGCCAGGTCTTCATTGTGAGTGCTCTCGGGTTCTCTTGGCTGTCCTTTCGGATGTTCCATCGCCTCAATTTTGATCCCAAGCTGAGCGATGAGAATTTCCAGGTTCTTGATGTCATCTGACTTGACCATGTCGGCTGGAATCAGGGCAGTTTCAGAAGTTTCCTCGCTGATCTTGGCGACAGCCGCCACAGCTCTGTCGTTGCTGCTGTCCCGCAAAGTCTCGATATCAGTCTTGACGGAATCCAGGCCTGATCTCAGCGCATCGAGGATCTCATCATTAGCGGTCAAGTCCACGGGCTTGTTGGTGATCCTGTCGATACCCACACGAAGCTCATTGAGGCCGTCATGTAGGGCATCCAGGATTTCGCTTGTCTCCGGCCGTGGCCTCAGGATCTCTTGTCTCAGGCCGCTCAGCCCGCCGTGTAGAGCCTCGAGGATTTCTTGGTTATTAGTGGTTGCTGGAGGAGGTGCCGGGACCATTGAAGAGTTTACAATATCCCGTAAGCTCTCAAGCTCGGTTTGCAGCTGCTCTCGCGAGCTGTCGTTGGCTTGGGAGACGACTCGCGCAAGTTCCTCTTTGTAGTTCTCCATGCTTCTTGATATGGTTTCCATGAATGTGTCAGGTCCATTGGCAACAATAGCGCGATCCACATAGCCTTCGATAGCTGCGCGGAGGCTTTCTAGACCGTTCTTGGTGGTTTCCATGATCTGCTCCGTATCGTGACCGACCTGCGAGCCATCATTTGCTCGTACTACCACTTGGGCAAGGTCCTCCTTGAAATTTTCCATACTTCTTGAAATAGTTTCAAGAATCTCTTCCGATTCGGTGGTTGCAACAGCCTTATCTACGTAACCCTCGAGGGCTACTCGAAGATCCTGAAGACCGTCCTTGGTAGCATCCAAGATTTGCTCAGTATCTTGGCCACCACGCTGATCTCCGTTGGCTTGAGTCACCTGAGAAACCAGTTCGGCCAGCTCTTCTTTGAACTCCTCCATGCTTCTAGAGAGATTCTCCATGAATTCTCCTTGAGCAGTGGCTCCAGAGGCGCGATCGACGTAAGTCTCGATGGCGACTCGGAGGTTTTCCATGCCGTCTTTCGTGGCATCGAGCACCTGCTCCGTGTCGCGTCCGTTGGCAGCAACATTCTCTTTGGCTTCTTCCGAGACGGCTTTGAACTCTTCTTTCAAATACTCCATCATTTCTTGAAGCCGCGAGAGAACCTCCTCGTTGTTCGAAAACGGGACGAGAGCATCTGCGCGCGGGAGGTCCAGGCCCTCGAGGCCTTCTTTGACAGCATGAACCATGTCATCGCGGGTTAAGTCGTGACCAATGGCAGAGGCGGCGACTGGAAACTCGAATTCTTCCAAGCAGTCACGCACTGCTTCGATGATCTCGTCCCGGGAGATTGATGCGGTTGTATCCACTTGCGGTGGGACAAAATGCTTCAGACCCTCGACGACTGCAGTAAACACCTCGTCTCGCGTGGCGCCAACCGGCTTCTCGTCGCGAGGCATGTATTCTTGGAGTCCCTCTTTCAAGCAGGTCAGAACTTCTTCACGTTCAAGTCCGATAGACTCGAACTCAATCTCTGGCTTGTAGTTTTCCCATGCTTCACGAACAGCTTCGATGACATCTTCACGGCTCAAATCAGGCATATCGCCCCGCGAGGCCTCGTTGTCCCGCAAGGCTGCTCGCATTGCGTTGTAAATCTCCTGGTAATCGACCAGTGTCTTCTGAGACGAGGCAGAAGCTTGAGACTGGCGTCTGTGTTCGCGGAGGACGTGATTGAGTTGCTCTTTCATTTGCTCCAGGCCTTCGTCGATTACTCTTGAGACTTCGTCTTTGCTCGGTGGCTCCGATTCCTCAATGGCTTTAATCCCCATCTTTTCCAGTCTCTTGCCAAGCTCGCGGCCCATGCCCAACACTTCGCCTCGGAGCTCGCGCACCAAGGCTTTGACCTCGGCTGTGAGACCGCCGCCTTGAGCCACGCTGTCTTTGACGGACCGTATTATGTTGATGAGATCATCATTGAGAAGTTCGGCACCTCTTCCGGGCGGGGCAGACGAGCGGCGAGATTCTCCATTATAGAGCAACCTCTCCATACGCTGGGCCAAGGATGCATTGTCCGTCACACTTTGCTCATCGAATCCACGGAAGCGCGCCGCAAGATCGGGCATAACTGCGCTTTCTGACTGCTCGCGGACAACTTTTGCCAGGTCGTCTACCTTTGAAGCCGTTGCCAAACCCGAGAGTTTCTGCGAGAGCTCGCTCAAGAGCCCGACCAGAGTTTCTTGGCCATCTTTGGTGCCGAGACCACGCAAGATCTTTTCCAGGATGGCCATCGAAGCTGATCCATCGAAGCCGGAAAGTGAGGGCGTGCTGATCGAGGCGCCGTCGATTGAGTCGGCAAAGCTCTTGGGAGAGGGTATGCGAGGAAGCTGAAACGGCCGCCCATTGGGAGGAGAAGTGCAGTGAGGTTTATTATCAAGGAATAGTCCGCCAAAGTGCTCGCGAGAGGTGATTCTGCTGGAAGCATCGCTCACGTTTCCCATCAAGTCTCGGAGGCTTCTACGAATGTCCTCGTCTCTTGTGCTGGTCGCCTCCTTGAGACTCAATAAATCGGTGGCATTGTCTCTGCTCCGTCTGCTAAGCTGACTAAGTTCCTTCTGCAGAGACTGAGCGATGTCGGTGAGGCCGAGGATCTGTGATGACAATCCCTCCAGTGTGGGGGCTCCTTTGCTGGCGTTGGATTGATTGGTGATGTTAAGAAGGGCCCCATCGCCGTCCCGAGAAGTCGGGCGAGCCCCCATCGCTTGAATGGCAAGCATCGTCGACGACTGAGGCGGCGTGTTCTCGCCCAGTATGCTCTGTGTCGCTGGACGGCGGACCGTTGGACGCACAATCGGCGTCAAAGTCGGACCTGGCATTGGCGTCAAGCAGTCGATGCCGTGATCATTTGATCTTGCGTCGAGGCTGTCTTCTCTCGAGTAGCTGTGGGTTGGTGTTGAGGGTCTGTCGTTCTTTGTAGGCGATGACGATCCGTTTCGAGAGCACTCAATCATCAAGCTCATGTCTCGGACGGTGCCCGTCTGCAGCGACTGCATGCGGCGATGGGATCCCTTGACGAGCGCCTTTTCGGGTGAGCCGTCATTCATGCGCCTCGCGAGGGTCGGGACGAGGGCGGCGCTCTCCCGGGCCCGCTCGCCAAGGGCCGCATGGGCCGACTGGATGGCGCTCGAAGTGCCGGCCCTCGAGGTGAAGCTCGGTGATTGGGGATTCAAGGGCAACGGCGGCGGGGCGCGTTCCGGATCCGAACTATCCCACCTATTTCGTGTCAGCCTGCGCCAGATGGACGTGGAAGTCTTGGGCGAAGCCATTGCGAATGGGAGGAAAGAGGACGCACATGGGAATTAGGGCTCTGCTGTTCGAATCCGACGAGTCGGACTGCTTGTGTCTCAGGCGTCGGTCGCCATCCCGAGGCGAATCTCTGTCTTCGATGGCCTGCAGCATGCTGGATGAGGGCCCGTCACTATGGAATGAAGCGTAGGCGCGAAGAACGCGGACGGCTCCGCTGCCACGCTCGGTGCCGGCACTTCACAAGTCCGGGGTCGGGGTGGATGGAATGCACTTTGGATTAGATGAAGTGGGTAGCTTGCAGATGCGTAGGCGTCTGCAAAAGGCGATGTCCTGCTCTTTTGCAAGGTGAAGTTGGATGGTTGAGACTGCAATTCAATCGCGCATCTTGTCTTGGAGAGGAAATGGAGAAAAGGGGACGACGCTGCTGTATGCTCACCGCATGTCGCTTTCATAATAAGAGCAACGAAGGGCAGGCACTACATACAGCACAAGGACCTGCCTGCTGGGTAGTCCCGCCCATCGGAGCCGACAGCGCTCTGTTGGGCTCGGTGACAAGACGTGTGTTGTCTGTTTGGCGCCATTTGGGCCCGCGTCGCACGGGGCAACGGCGCGTAGTGGGCCAAGCGTCACCTCTGCTCTGGCGGGGTCTGGGGACGGGAGCCAAACCGACAGGCCCGCCATGGGCCAATCCCGGGGCTCCCCTGACGTTGCACGTCACCGCCACCGGTTCTAAGACGGCGTACCAACACCACCCTCGTCCAATGTCGTCTCTGCAGTCGTCGACGATATCACTATTTCGCCCAACTTGCTCTCCCTAGTCACAACAAATCGGGCCATGTGTTTCTCGGTCAGGGGCCGCCAGGGGCCGCCACGCTGCAGCAGTCATGCACGTTGATGTGTCTTCCCTTGGGCTTGCAGATTTGGAAGAGCCGAGAGTCTGTTGCCATCTTCATCTAGTATGTCCAATGCGAGATGCCCTGCGCTCAAATGCACACTACGTCGAACCCTTTTGCTTCGCCCCTACTTCCCTGCCAGCCCTGTCCACTGGCGGCCGTCTGCCTTTGCCCCGTTTCCCCTCCAGCAAGGCTGAAGTCCCCGCCAAGAGATGGTACAATAATAATAACACGGCGAGCCCAATCATCGTCACTCGGACATTCGTCACCGCTTCAAAGCCAGATCGAAGGCGGGAATCAGCGTCTGTGCGAGCCAGAAAGAGAAGACCAGCTTGGGTCCGGTCATGAGAAGCTAAAGTAATCACGACGCGTCAGTATAGACGAGCGTAGCGCTTTGAGTGGAGCGACAGTTTCGTACCTTGGGGACCAAGCCCTTGAAGAAGCTGGAGAGCCCCTCTTGCTTGGCCATCTTTGAGAGGATGCGGAACCCGCTTTCGGGGTTCTCAAAATTGCGGTTCTGGATGCGCGTCTTGATCACGTCAAGGGGGGCCGACACCACCAAGGAGGCTGATGCGCCGGCAATTGAGGCCACAAAGTTCTCAAACCACGTCGCCTTGTTGTAGTCCTGCAGGTGGAAGATGTACTCCTTGGCGAATGCAGATCCTCCGAAGAGCTATTGCCCTCTCATGATTAGCATGCACGAATCCGCAGGTGAGGAAAAGTGTCCAGAACGAACCGCAAATGAGCCCGGTGCATTTCGTGCTGCGGTCCAGCCCCAGCCCCGGTACAAGCCGAATCCCTCGTCTGCGATAATCTTGAGGACGCCACGACCCCTAAAGGCCTCGGGGTTGGTCTGGCGCTTGATCTTGAGAACGTCAAGAGGCAGCAGGACGATTTCGCCGATACCAATCAGACTGGCACGAGTTAATGACCAGTTCGCCAGTTTGTCTATTGGGGTAGAAGCCTCACCTGCCCGCCGTCGAGTGCATAATGGCCTTGCCCGTCTTCTTGCCGAACGCTGACTCAAAGTCTTTACCATAGTTTTTGGCGAGGTAGTCTCGCGCAACCGGTTGACCACCATACTTGTATATCCTCTGGAGAACCTTGTATCCGGCAGCGTAGCCCAGACCGGGGAAGAGAGAGACAAATTTGCGGCCGGCAGGGGCGGCAGCCTTGTCCTTGAAGATGACTTGGTTGAGTTGGCTCGCGCTGGTGACCTAAATATGGCGAATATTCAGCGTCCGGGTTCTTATGGGCGTCACGCGACAGTCCGGAATTGTGCATGCTTACTCGAGTTTGGTTGCTCATTAACCGCTTCGCAATTGTGTCGACCTTTTCCGAGGATTGTCAGCGCACGACCCTTCTCGTCGCAATGATAACTGGGCCGGTAAGGTGGCGTACGGGGTGGAAGATGGCCAGTTCGGCAATACCAGCAGAACCTAGAAGCCGCCGTCAGCGCGTGTGCGGTCTTGCGAGTACCAAGGCGATATTCACCTGAACCCAGGAGCCGGGCAAGATTGGACTCCTTCTCACGGCCGGTGACCATTGCCGGAGGCGACATGATGGCGAATTGGTTAGAGGAGGCTCGCGTTTGTCCAAGTCAATGACAAACTGTCGCGGCAATAGCCTTTCGCAGTTCTGCTGATTCTTGCGGCGGAAATTTTTCTGCGCTTTAGGAATTTTACGCTGAGCAGGGTCCAGCCTTTTAGCTCTGACTTTGGGAGCACCCTCGAGGACGGGGTTGAACTGGGCCGCGCTAGATGTAGGTACTAAGGTTGGGGGGCATGTGGTGCTGCCAGAGCTGCAGATAAGCATCAATGTACTTACCTACCTAGGTAGGTACCAGTCTGAGATAAGGTACATGATTTTAGTGCCGCAGTTTGATGCAGAAATGAGTAGAGCCCAGCTTACTGCAACCTAAATCATCCGCTTTGGAGGGCATCTGCCAAAAAGCGGCTTAATTAAGCTCGTGCCATCTCATTTCTGTCTAGGTACCTGAGGCGTCATCGAACGAGAATCGAGCATGAGCCTGCTCCTGTACCTATCTTGCTATTTGGATAAACTCAAACCTATGCACCGGAGCCTCACACATGCCAAGGAAACCCAAGAACCTCTTGCAGTTCAGTTAGTGTTTGAGGTATGCCTTCCTCTTACATGCAATGCATCGTCACAAGCGCCCGAGGCTGTTTCTCAAACACGGATTATTCCGAGCAAAACGGGCCATCAGCATCGTCCACGTACAGTAATTCAGCATTATGCTGCCGGGTTGCAACGCGCATCATCTCCCAACGCCTATCAAAGCGTAAGAACTACCTAATAACGCCATCCATGTGCGCTGCATGAAATCCTGCAGGACGTCTCCAAGGTCAAGGGCCGACTCAATAGTCTCTAAAGACGCCCACCATGTCGTCCAGCCGCATGACCTGGCTCAAGAGCTTCTCCTGCTCGTCCAAGTGCAGATTGTACTTGTTGTAATGCTCGGCAGTCATGACCTCCTCCTCTTTGCCTTTAACGTCCTTTCTCTCCACAAAGGACAGGATGTCTCGCTCTTTGTGCCGCTGCACTTGCAGCGTCTGCAGGCATCGCAGCATTGCCTTGTACACGTCGTCTAAGAGCTGTGCCTGGGTCCTTTCGCCGTCAAAGAACCAGAAGAAGAGGGTCCGGTTCGCCAGCCTGCTATTGTCCTTTGGGACCTCCTGTAAGTCTACTAAACCGGCCATTTGCATGGCCAGCATCTTTCCCTGCACGTCCGATTTCTTCATGAGTGCAGTAGAGGGCAGCATCTTCTCGTCGAGCTTTCCCCTTTCACGCAGGACCCGAGTCAGCCGTAGCCCGTGCCGACCAAACGACTGCTCGATGTAGGCGTCTAGTTCAGCCTCACGCAGACTTTCCATGAGTTGCCCGAAATCTACAGTCCACTGACCACGGCCATTGGTACCACAAAGACGCACAAAACGGTGTTTATGCTCTGCCAGGAGTAGGAGATGTTGTCGCATCTGGTCCAGTCGACTGTCCTTAGCGGTCGCCTCGTCCTCAAACTTGACCTTGGTAGGTCGGCCACCGTTGACCCGCGACGTAGCGCGCGGTGCCGAAGTAGCTGTCCCAAAAACATCGTCCGAGTCATCCGAATCGTCGTCATCCTCGATAGGCGCAGTCCGACTACTTGCACGGCCGACCGTTGGGGTTTCTGACGAATCGTCCGAGTCGCTGTCGTAATCCAGCGGAGAAGCCTTGACCTTTTCCGCACTTTGAAAATCAATCTTTTCTCGCGGGGCCTTGCCAATGCCATTCTGTACATTGACATCTTCGTCAAGGTGTTCAAAGACTTCGATCGAGGTTACCGTGATTTGCTGACCGCCGGTTTGATCTCCTATCAACGGATCAGGGCGACATCTTGGCAACTGCGCTGTCAACAACTCTAGCAGTGCATGGTACACCTGTCCGGTTGCTTCTCCGAACGTATCTGTAGCAAAATCCGCCAGGCGCTGATTTCGCAGGTGGACTAGGCACTTTTCGTGATTGATTCTGACCACGATATTGGGCTAGCTACGTTAGTAAAGTAAGTTACCCCCGTTGGGAGAGACAATCTTACATTGAGCCGCGAGAGGTCGTATTCAATTGAATCGTGACCATGTGCGCTGCCGTTTTGAAGTTTCCTTCGCTTTGTAGTCGGTCCGTTGGACTGGTCAAGCTGTCGCTTAAGAATCCGGCCCTGGTCTCGAAAGGTCTTGAAGCGCTCAACGACCTCAACATGCTGATCAATCTTATTCTTCGATGCCTTTTCGCCCGGTGCAGTTTTCGTCACTTCGGCTTCGATCTCGCGATAAACCTCTGCTGGATTGCGAAGGCTGTCCGGCCGGACCGTCTCCACTATGTCGTCCTGAATGAGACGAGCCAGTACTGAGTGAAGGTGTTGTTCCGATTCAATTAAGCCTGAGCCGGTTTTGAGTATCCCATTCGTATGCCCGTTGGTCGTGGGAGCACGGGATCCAAATGCGTGCGCCAGATCTGCAACCCGAGCGCACCCCAGGAACAAGAGGTACTGGACGAGCTCTCTCTCTGCTGCTCCGTATTGACTATGTATCACTTCAAGAATCTTCCCGGATCGCACAAGATTGTAGCATGCATCGGAATTTGCTTCGTAACTTGTAGCTCGCGAGTCGGGGTCCGTATGGTGAAAGACGAGGTTCTGCTGGATGAGCACTCCTAGGCCGTTTCGAAGATGCCGCACATTCAGAGACGTGTTATGCCCCAGTTGTGCGACGCTGGATCGGCCTTTGGTGAAGAGCGCCACCAGAACTCTCTACAAGGAAGAGTTGAGTCAGCTTGCGATCAAGCAGAGATTGTGTTCGCGGACCAATGTCAAATGCGGGCAGACGTACCGACGGAAGTTCGCCAAAGAGATCGTTGACTAGGAGAGCACAAAGCTCAGCGGCATGTTTGGTCTTAATTCTCAAGAGTCAGCCATGGTGATGACGGTCGATGCGGGCATCTCGTGTACTTACGACAAGCATTGCCTGCTCCTAGAGATCCTCTCACTATCTCTAGAGCTGCCACTGGTACTACCGAGACGTCATTGAAGGGGGAGAAATGCTTCTTATCGAGCACAATGGGGAGCTTCGCGCGAGCCCGGGTGTCTCAGCTGTCGTTTGCGCGCGCAGACAATTTCGCGATAGTGGTGGAGGGAAATCAGAGGAAGATGCGGGCAATTCGACTTGGTCGCAGTCGCTATTTTTTCCATGGCTATAAGTCGAACTTTACAAGTGGGATGGTTGGTTACGCGCTGATCCACTGTGGGTGGGAGAGCTGGAGTACAAGGTACTCGTATCTTGCTCTTTTCAGCCGGCAACTGACGGCTACAAGGCTGTCCGGGCGTCATACCCGTTTGTCTCAGATACTTGAGCGCCGGGACAGTCAATTAGCAATCACGTGATTCTCCCAGCACCTCCGGCGCCGAAAATTAGACGGCACCTGGTTCGTTCGACGAGACACTTCTTCCGGAGAGCGATCGCTACACCACCGACGGCTCCAAGGACCGCTCAATTCCTCCCCTCCCGGCCTCGAAAATGATCTCGAGATCTGCACTCGCGAGAAGCGCGCAGCAGGCTGCCCGGCGGCCTTGCGGAGCCCGTCTGCTCCAACGCCGTAGCTATGCTGCTGCTGCCGCAACAGGAGCTTTCGAGACCTCGGATGTCTCTGGCCTCAAGGTCGCTTCCAGGGATGCACACGGGCCCACGACGAAGCTTGCCGTCATCGCCAAGGCTGGCACCCGTTTTCAACCGCTGCCCGGTCTGACCGTCGGCCTGGAGGAATTTGCTTTCAAGGCAAGTTGCCAGCCAAGCCGGGAGAAGGAATCCAATCTGACCCAGAAGTACCGCAGAACACCCAACGACGATCCGCCCTGCGAATTACCCGCGAATCCGAGCTTCTAGGTGGTCAATTGAACGCCTCGCACAGTCGTGAGGCCCTTGTCCTCGAGGCAAGCTTCCTCCGCGAGGACCTTCCTTACTTCACCGAATTGCTAGCCGAGGTTGTGTCCATGACCAAGTACACCAGTAAGGATTACCCGCATTACATCCTCCAAGGAACCCAGGCTAACCTCGTCGCAGCTCACGAATTTCACGAGGATGTCGAGCGAGTCCTGTCCCTAAAGCAGGCCGCTCGAAGCGCCAATGTCCCCGCGCTCGCACTCGACAATGCCCACGCTGTTGCTTTCCACACCGGTCTTGGTGCCTCGTTATATCCTTCCAAGTCGACGCCCTACAAGAAGTACATGAACGAGGAGTACATTGCCAGCTTCGCCGACGTCGTCTACTCCAAGCCCAACTTTGCCGTCGTGGCAGATGGCGCCTCGTCTGAGAACCTGACGCACTGGGTCAGCCAGTTTTTCAGAGACGTCCCCGCGTCGCCCCAGAGTGGCCAGTCTCTTAAGCTCGACGCTTCAAAGTACCACGGTGGCGAGCAGCGGATTGATCATGCAGGCGGTAACTCCATGGTCATTGCCTTCCCTGGCTCAGACAGCACTGGCTCAAAGCCTGAGATGGCCGTACTGGCCGCCCTGTTAGGCGGAAAGTCTACCGTCAAGTGGGCCCCTGGGTTTAGCCTGCTTTCCAAGGCTACTTCCGGGTTGAGTGGTCTGTCTGTCTCAGCATCAAACCTAGCGTATTCCGACGCCGGTCTGCTGGCTGTTCAGCTTTCGGGCCCAGCTTCATCTGTTCGCAAGGCTGCCGAGGAGACTGCCAAGGCTCTCAAGGCTGTAGCGAACGGCTCCATCAGCAAGGAGGACGTTACCAAGGCCGTCGCCAACGCCAAATTCGACGCTTTGGAAAAGGCACAGTCGCGAGGGCCAAGCATGCTGCTGGCGGGATCTGGCCTCGTAAACAGTGGCAAGGCTTTGGATATTGCCTCGGCCGCGAATGGCATCGAGTCTGTGACTGCTGACAAACTGAAATCGGTAAGTTTCTGTGTTTCTGGAAACGTGCCGTTTGCAAGGTTCTGATAAACTGACTATGAATTCAAAGGCTGCCAAGACTCTCCTTGATGGCAAAGCGACTGTCTCGACCGTTGGCGACTTGTTTGTGCTACCCTATGCCGAGGAACTGGGCTTGCGAGTATAGAGCAGGGCATGTCGAATGGGCGCGGAAAACATGTATCAACAGTCACACCCGTCTAGACGCGGAATTGGCGCCGCTGTATTTGTGAATATATCTAGTAAAAATCACTTCCCACGGAGCCTTTGATGGCAAGCGCCATGTTGAGATGGGACGATTCCCTGGGTGGAAATGTTTGGTACCAGCCTCCAGGCGCTAACTTGCTGGATTGCGATGCCCTTGCGTTTGTCTGTCTAGCGATGTCGGCCGGCTCCTGTTCTTTCTGTCAAGGCTCCGTCCAGTCCTTGTTACATTACCGTGCTCAGGCAAAAGCAGGTGAGAAAGCTGAATGTCGATACATCAACGGCATTCAACGGGTTGTTCATTGGGGAGTCGAGACCGTGGCCCGGCTTGGACGTCGAGGGCTGCAGCGACCACTCTGGCAGGGCCCAGAAATCCTCAGCGACTTGTTGGGTCTGGCATCTCGTGGTCTGCTCGTCGAGGTATCCACACTGGTGCGACGGTATGCCGAAGCTATGCAGCCGGCCCTGGCTCGTTGTGTCCGGACGATTCACTGCATTGTATGTACGAACACTTGCGCCTGTCAATAAAGAACACAGCCGTTCAACACTTTCTCCTTGCGTACTCATGCGCGACCATCAATTGTCTAAACATAGTCCCGGTTACGGCAGCCATTGGATGCTACCTCGTACGAAATACAAAAGGGAGAATGGAACAAGGGAGGCGGACAATGGGCGAATCGACTCGGCGCATCAAAGAGTACATTGGCAGACGGCGACGGGCGAGCATCTCGTGTCGCTCAACTCCCGAACACCCTTTCAGTCTACTCAGGCGCGGGAGCCATGTAGCGCCTTGTGCTAACGATCGGGCTCGCCTCTTTGACAGGGCGTTTCCTTAGTTGCCCAGCGTCCCTTGTGCCTGTTCCGCGTCGGGTGCATTTGCTGATCTTCGCAGGTGCTGGCTGGTTGAGGCATCTAGGTAGCTGTACCATGTGCGGCCGACGACGGCACTGTGTGACCTGGACCTGGACCACGATGGGTGTACTTGGTAGCACTGCAAAAATTGCTCGTAATTGCCCTCATGTGCTGCTAGCACCGAGCACGGGGCACACTTTATGATGCGGTTTCGCCGTCGTGTGTCGCTCTCCTGCAGGGCGCCACAGTAGCTCAAGGCCGCGCACAATCCTACTCACACTGTATTCTAGCTCGAGGTCTCTCTGGCGCATGGCCCGGGCCCCGTACCTCTTGCCCATTGCTGTTCACACTGGATGGCTGGCGGCCCACCACGCCTCTTTTGTCGCTACCTTAGTTTGGCAAGAGTGACAGGGTAGTAGGGAAAACAAAGCCTCATCACCAACTGCTGGCGATCTCCGTCCCCTTTCCCGTCTTCAACTTCAACCTCCCCGAATCCCTTGGCCCCCTCGGCCCTTCGCGACGCAATCTTGACAGCCTCGAGCTGGTCGACACTTCCGAGATCCCTTCTGTTTGATCTCCATCCCGCTCTTTTCTCCGGGTAAGTCACGCACGACCTCCTAAGCGCCCCCTTCAATGCCGACACCGTCTGCGTCGTGCGTCGTCTGCGCCCAGGAGCTCAAGCCGACCACGCGACTCGAATTGCCGCTCCCACATACTTGGCCGATAGCTTCCCAGTGCACATAGCTGATGATTGCAACTTGTAGGCGTTATCTGCAGGAACTCTTGCGACGAATCGTACGCACCGCCCGGGCCTGACGAGACGACCCGCCCTTGCCTTCCCTTTCGCACTCCACACGTCGTTTGCCATCATTTCAAGGTTTGTGACAACCGGACGCCATAAACTATTGCGTTTGCATGTGGGGGCTCGCGTCGAGCTCGATGATTCAATCGTCAACGCAACCTCTACCCGACAGCAATTCCCCAAAGTCTTTCCCTCATCACCCCGCTCCATTTTCGTCCCAAGTTGCCCAAGCCACACCTTAATTTTCATGATTCTGACATTTTCTTGGAACAGAAGACCCGCAATCGGAGAGAAACTTGAGCCGGGAGAGGGCTTGCGATACTCCCGCATACACGGACGGCAGGGTCTCGACTCTCGCCTTGATGCTGGGGCGTAACCATCTGAAAGGTCAATCCTGAAGTTGCATTCACAATCGCGAATCCAGCGATGCCTATGCCGAAGAAAGAGGGCGTACCAGGTGGTATCGCCTCAAAAGTTGATGGCCGACCCCCGAACGGTATGTCTGTACGGAAATCGCAAGATGAAGCTCGGCTGACGTGTCCTTGGTAAGGAAATCGACAAGGTTTCCGAACTGATGCTGCCATCTCCAATAGTCGATTTGGGAGCGAGCGAACCCTTCAGCCATGGGTCCCCGACTCGGCCGACGGCATGGATGGTGGCTTGGAGGCCTCGTCGAACAGTGGGCCGTGGGATCAATTCGCCGAGAACGAAAGGCTCTTTGGACTAAAGACGGACTATGATGAGAATATCTATACGACTGCCATTAACAAGAGTCACCCGCAGTACAAGGAAAGGTATGCGGCTGCGGAGAAGAAAGCCAGGGAGATCGAACGCACTGCTCCCGTGACGGCACATGTTGCCGAAGAGCGTGTCGTGGACTTTGTTGGCGAGGCTGGTCCCGGCGGCGAGAATGAAGAAGACAAGTACGACATGCATCGCCTTCTCACTCGGGCGACTTGTGCTAACGCCATTCACTAGATACAGCGGCGTCCGACGTCAAGACTTTCCACCACTGTCCTCTGGCCGGGAGAATAGATACACTCCACCTGCGAAAAGAGCTCCGACTAGCCAGTCGACCGTCAAAGGCGCCCCCGTCGACCCAGCTATAATCTCTTCGCAAATAAGAGCGCCACCGAAAAGACAGCCTCCATCGTCAGACCAGGCCCGCGCGTCATCTACCGAGGTGGGCAAGAACGGAGTCTCGACTAAGCCTGAAGGCCAGAAGGGGCCACAGATAAAGGGATTGGACGGCAAAGCTGCGGAAGGCAAAACAAGTGCCACAGCTCAAGGTTCCAAAAGTCCGGAGTCGAAACCAACCGACAGTGTGGGTGAGAAACCTACAGCGACGGGTTCCTCGCCTGCTGCTGCGCCTGGTCGCAACTTGCAGCCTCAGAGCAAAGATGGTGCCCCAAGCGCCACATCTACGGTGGAACGAGATGTGCTGAACTCCTTCAAATCTTTTGCCTCGCAGCAGAGGATGAATGCTGAGAAGGTTCGCAGCAGCAAGGCGCGGGCGGACAAGGAAGTCAAGTTGATCGAACTGAAAAAGTTTGCGACTAGCTTCAAGCTCTCGACTCCAGTCCCCTCTGATCTTGTCTCTATAATCGCTAAGGATCCGGCCAAGCAGAAGGAGATCCAGGCAAAGGCAATGAAGAACGCCGAGGAAATGGCCAAATCCAAAGCTGAACTGGCCACGCGCGAGAAGGTCCAGTCGGCCAAGGACGTCCAGCCGAAGCCCGTTGAGCAAAATGCTGCAGCCAATGCTGGCGACAGCCGGCCTGTAAGAGCACCAGGCGCGACTCCCGCCACTGGTCCTGCCGGTCCCAGCAACAGGCACACTGGTCCTCGTCAGCAGTTCTCTCAGCCACCTTATCATACTCAGCAATATAGGAACAACCGCGGCGGCCCCCAGCACACTCCCCAGCAGCAGACTGGTAACCTGGCTCAGCGTCTCCGTCATATGGAGCAACAGCGGTTTTCCCAGCCTCCTCCACCAACGCAGCATCAGACGAGCCATGACGGCCGTACACCCCCGACCGGGCCGGCGAACACTGCTGAAGCTGGATTCAACAGAAGACTCAGTGCAGCTCCTGGCCACATGGGCGCCAAGCTCAACCCTAACAGTCACGAGTTCAGACCAAGCCCCTTTGCCGCTTCCTTCAACCCCAATGGACATCCAAGCGCCAGCTCGAGTCCCCGTGCACCGGCGAACAACGTCGCCGACAGCCCGGCTCCTGCTGTTGCCCAAATGGGCCAGCTCATACGCCGCAAAACCAAAGCCGTAGATGTCGGAAAGTGCTACATCCTGTCACATATTAAGACACTGGCACCGCCGCAAGGCCGCAAGTGGGACGACAACGCGGGCCTTCGGCCTTCGTACGATACACTCCCCACTTGGAGACAGCTGCAAGACGACGAGAAGTCGGACTCCACCATGCATCTCACTTACAAAGAGTACTTTGAGCGCCAACCATTCGCGAACCAGACGATGAACACGCCGAACCCGCCCCATGTCATGCCCCAGATGGC
This sequence comes from Hirsutella minnesotensis 3608, assembly GCA_000956045.1. NCBI lineage: Eukaryota > Fungi > Ascomycota > Sordariomycetes > Hypocreales > Ophiocordycipitaceae > Hirsutella > Hirsutella minnesotensis. The sequence goes on from KQ030587.1 coordinate 70,699, forward strand.
TCACCAGCATCAGCTGCCCTTCCACCTGCAGCACACATCCCACAACATGGGACCACGCCAGTCGCCGCATATGCCTCCAATGCAGATGCATACCCCTCAGCAAGCGCCTGTTCCTCATCCTCCCTTTGGTGGAGACGATCATCGAATGCTGCATTCCAACTCTGCGCAGTCTTTTGCCTCGCCCCGTATGGGACAGTTGCCAGTTGCGTATCCTACTCAAGTCCCTTACAACCAGCCAGTCTTCATTGGTCCACAAATGGGGCAGTATCGTACTTTCTCCAACAGTCCTCACTACGTGCCGCAACAGCAAGGACAAATGGGTGGCCCTTTGATGATGCAGCCACAATTCATCCCTGGACCTCAAGGGATGGTGGCGGCTCAGCAGATGATGTACCACGGCGGCCATCCGCAATTCATGCCGCCGTCCGGCCCGCCACAGCCCGTGCCTGGCGGCACCGGTTATCCTAGTCCGGGACGCCCAGCAGCACCGGTCATGGTGCACCAGGGCTCGCAACAGGGCCAACCCATGTACGGGATGAGTCCGAGTGTGCAGTACAACCAGCCCGCCTACGGACCCGGACAGCCCAGTGGACCAGGTCAGTGATGACAGCCCTGTGGAGTCCTGGCCTTGGCGCGAGGGTGACAGGATCGGCACCTAAGGTACGAAGGCACAATGGTCTCGGGCGGTAGCACGTCATGGTCCGCTGGCAGCAAATGTATCACTAAGGACTGCCGTGCCGCCGAGCCGCCATCATTAGCACGTCGAAAGCCTCACAGGGAAAGCTCATCCACGCAAAGGGGTCAATGCTGGACGAAGACGCGTCTGAGGAGGCATCGCAAACTTTTGCAGCAGCAGCAGCCCCTGGCTAGGATCGAGGTAGAAAAAAGGTATTACGGCATGAACTAGAAAGACGTGTGCAGAAGTCAATCCTTCACTTTGCGCCGATAGTTCCGTACATGGCATACCAGCTCAGCATTTGTCCAGCATAGCTTGGTGAAGTCGACTTTGCAACCGCGAGCTGTGGTTCCGCGCTCTGCGAGCCAGGTCGAGAGCGGCGAGAGACTGTGGACAGCAAGCAAGGCCACCTTTTTATCCCAAGCCTGTGAAGTCGAGGTTTCAAGACAAATATCTACAGCGTTGCAAATATCGCAGGCAGCAGTCCACGGCGCATCGGGATGCAGCCCCTTGCCTGAAAACTCGGGTGGGAAGCTGTGTTATGGCGGTGAGGCTGGCAGCCGAAGACACGTACTATGTGGCCGTCGAAGAATTTACGGCAGAGAGGGAGTCCAGAGGGAAGGACGTTTGTCAAGTTATGTTGGGGAAGAAGGCCTCGGAGCTGTTCTTGTACGCGGAAGCTCACGGAAGAGGCTAAGCTCGGCGTGGTTGAGGCATCCCGTGGCAACAGGGGAATGGGCTTGCAACAGAGAGAGAGATGGAAGTGGCATGTGTCGTGGAGAAGAGGACGAGGAGTGGCAGGGGTATTGAACGGGCTAGGGATGGGGCAGCATTGTAGCTTGCAGCTAGACGTCGACTGCAGCAAGCAGTCACATGAAGCAAAAGTTACGTTACCGCTCGAAGCAATGTCGCAGATGAAAGCACCCCCATGTACAGCGCGAGAAGGAGAGAGCGGAGGAGGTTGCTGCGCAATTAGTGACCTACCGAATAGGTAAGGTAGCCAGCTCGCCCCAGTGTTGATGGCTGGCGAGATGCGTTTGTGAAGCAAAAGCAGAGGCAAAGAGAGGCGAGGCAGAAGCAACTGTACGGAAGTTGGGGCAGGGTGTTTAGGATTGTTTAGCTTGGCAAAGGGTTACAGAGAGATGCCGAGCGACGCCAACGGCCGTTCCTGGTCGGAGGTGGTGATGCACAAGGCAGCTCAGACAGGTAGGTACGAAGTAGCTGGTGGTTGGAAGCCAATGTAACGGAAGCGCATTGCCATGTGTTTTGTGTGCTTTCGAGTGCGTCGGTGCATGGCGGGGACGAAGAGAAGCTGACCGTGTTATTCTTTCCTCTTGCTCTCGATTTCTGTCGGCTACTTGATGCTGTCGATTCGACAGTGGGGATGCTGCAAAGTTCCCCCGGATTCCGGCTAGCCGCACCTCCACGCGGGTACGTGGGTACGTGGGTACCTAGGTACGTAGCCCGGAGTGGGGCTGATGCGGCTGCCGAGGAGCGTCTCTTCAATCGCTTTGGGGAACTTCGCGCATCTGGACTTCCTCTCGAGGTTGAACCTCGAAAGGACTCCTGGAGAGACTCCACGAGAGACTCCACCCCAAACAAATGCATGCAACCGCCCGAATGACCAAGACAGTATGCGATACAACATGCATACGTGGAAGCCTCTTGCCAAAGCAGTCATCGTGGGGACTCTCTGAGAGCCAGATCGGCCGGCGACACTCAGGGGCTCGCCTGGTTTGGGCGCTTCCAAGGGGCCCACGTCACAGAGTGCGTGGAGAATCAGGAAGGTCCGAGACGGAAAGCCAAAGGCCGAGGAACAATGCGAACTATAGAGAGCCTGGTTGAGGATGCGCGCACGCGCAGCGCGCGTCCTGCACATGCAACACGCGAGGCTATACCCTACATACCGAGAGCAGCGCCATGACATCTCGAGCAAGGGGAGGGAGCCACACTGCAATAAACGGCAGCTCGGAGACAGAATATATGTAAAGCGGAACATGAAAGCAGGCTCCGGCAAGGCGGAAGGCTTCCACGTTTTTGCGTTGCCACTCGGCAAGGCATTCCCATGCATGCAGAGGTCCTGGGAATGTGGAGAGACGAATGCGAATCGGCTGTCCCTGCATCCAGTCGACTGCAGGTCAAGAAGCATCAATCCCTTGAAGCACCTTGGCCAGTTCCTCACGCAGAGCTGCAGAAGAACATTTGGAATCAGCACATGGCGAGGGTGCCATACACTCAGGCTGAGTGGTAATATAATAGAACGCAAAGTTGCGTACCCTGGTGCTCAAAATCCCCTTGATCCGGCTTACAGCACGTGCTTAATCCTGTGACGAGCATGGAAGTTCGGGTCGGGCTGCCTCAAGGTCCGGCGACAGGACACCTGATGAAGAACGAGTGCAAGACTAGCCATCAGATGTTGACCATTCTGATATCCCATGATCATGCATGATATCGTCCAAGTTGCCTTGTCAGGACGCTAGAGTAGCGATTGGAGGAAATGGAAGGCCAAGTCGCGCGGAAGTCGGCTTCTTGTAGTCAAGTGGTGTCTGCCTACGTGTTGGTCGTCTAGGCAGCTCGACTTCGGGCAGCCACGTCTCTCATGATTGTGGCTGATCGAGACATGATCGATTGAGCTTGTTTGCTCGCACGGCAATATTACCTTGCTCCTCATGAGAATAGTCGACATGATTTCCATGTTTGGATTCAAGACGAGACTGACCTTCTCCTAGACCAATAGCTCAGAACTCGTGAACCAGAATGGGACCATGAACAATAACCGAGGATACTGGAGGTCGGGGGAATGGCCGCAGGCTGGTATTGGACATGGTTTGGGGTGAAATCAGACGAACCTATCCCAATCTGCTGTTCCCCGCCTGATCGGTAGGTCCGGGTCAAGAGGAGGAAGAAGGGAGTGTGCGTCTATTGGGAACCCCTGATGGAGCGAAATGAAGTGCCGCAACGCATGGGACAAGACTCACGAGACCACCGGCTTGAGTAAGTAGAGGCTGCAGTGAGGATTGTCAGCCTTTCGTATAGTCGTTGCGCCATCCTCCTACGGATTCCTACCTGGCTGAGAGATTTGTCGGGTCCAACGGTGTGCGGCCTGGTGCATCTCTGGCCCATCGTTGCCGTAGTCACATCGCCTACCTTGCCCCATCGAGACTCGCAGCCCGTGATTTCTTCGCAAACGGGGTAGCTGCTGCCCCTTCCGACACGCGAGACTCTGCATGGCGGCCGTCCAGTCTCCTCTTCCCCTTTGTCGCTTGGATCGCTTAGCCTCTTGCCGCGGGCCGCGACCCCATAGCCGGGTCGTAGCTGCCCCAAGGGAACTGGTGCCAGCCCCTCTTTCCCTCTCCAGGAAACGACACAGCAACCTGTTTCTTCGAAATGCAAAGGAGGGAACAGGAAAAAAAGCAAGAGGCTGGATGCTCGTCGTCGTCGGTGGGGGCAGGCAGGAGAGGTTGCAGAATGGAATCTGCAACGAGGCAAGAACTAACGACTTGGATGATTAAACGTTCCATGCTCATCGGGGGTCAACCGAGATGATGCAAGAGCCTCAGCCAGAATCAGCCATCGCGACTTCCACATCTCCAGTCTGGAGTGTGTTCGGTGTGAGATAAAAGGAATGGCGCCGTCGCCAACATTCGTCTTGACTCATCCCTCCAACCTCGCAATCGCGGACAATTCTCTCTCTTTCTCGAGACTCTCTCGTCCTCTTGACTTTGGTCTTCCCGGCTGCCTTGTCCTTGAGCACTGAGAAGCAACTGTTGCCCTTCTCCTCCAATCTCTCCCCACCAGCTGGATCCTGCGTTTCCTCTCGAACTCCAGCAATCCGAGTTGTCGAAACCGAGCTGCAGGCCGCTCGTCTCCGGATTCCTTCTCAAGCCCTAACAGCCTCTGCTGTTTTCCGTTGGACCTTTGACGGCAGAGTGCCTCTCGACAGCCAGGATGAAGACCTTCTCTGCCCTCGCCGTCGCCCTCGTCGGGCTCGTCTCCTTTGGCCATGCCCACATGGAGATGAAGGATCCGCCGCCTCTGCGATCCAAATACAACCGCTTCACGAAGGACGAGGACTATGACATGCCCTCTCCGTTAGATTCGAGTGGCAGCGACTTCCCTTGTAAGGGCTCCCTGGGGTTACTCGGTGGCCCTCAGGCCCAAGTAGTGGCGGAATGGACGCCTGGCCAGTCATACAGCATGACAATCACGGGCCAGACCGCCCACGGCGGTGGCTCCTGCCAAGCTTCCCTCTCCTTTGATCGCGGCAGCACCTGGAAAGTTGTCCATTCTTACATCGGCAAGTGTCCTGTACCGGGCGACTCGAGCTACCGATTCACGCTTCCCAGCGACACCCCAGCCGGCGAGGCGCTCTTCGCGTGGACGTGGTTCAATAAGATTGGCAACCGCGAAATGTACATGAATTGCGCCGTCATCAACATCAAGGCCGGATCATCGCGTAGAGGCATAGGCAAGTTCCGCCGCGATGCGCCCATCAGCAGCCGTCCCAACATGTTTGTGGCCAATGTTGGCAACGGATGCGGCACCACAGAAGGCCTAGACCTCATGTTTCCCAACCCCGGCCCGGAGGTCGACGTGAATTCCGATCGAACGACACCGCCGGTCGGAAACTGCGCGTCTTGAAGCCTGACAGGGCACGCTTGCTCTAATTTACTTGCGACGGAACCGACGCTGACCTGTTGGCAAGGGCAGCCGGGCAGGGCGCTACGATGTGGCATGCGATGGAAACGACCAATTATTCATGTATATAACTTATTATTTCTCTTTGCGCCTTGGTAGGCGGGAACTCGTCTGTCTGTACATGTTAGCCGTTTGTCTTGATGATTTATCGATTCAGGGCCTGCAGAGTGCTTCAAGGGAATCAACAGGCCCCATGTTCGTTTACTGGAAGTTCAAGGTTGACGGTCAGAGCTGCTAAGAATTGACAATTTCTCATATGCTATTTCAATCTGCTACCGAGCATAGTGTGTGACGTGACTGTAGCACAGGCTTTGTTTTGCGTGGCGATATCGCCGAGTCGCAGCATCGAATTGGGGGGGGGGGGGGGGGAGGCTGGCCACAAATATAAAAAGAGCCTCGTAGACAAGGTGTACGCCGATAGGCCGAATGCGAAAGTTGCAGCTCGACTGAAAGGAGACGAGGATTCGTCATCCCTATCCGCGCGGCCAAGGCGGATCAGCGGCAGCTTGGGCGAGGCGGAGCGGGCTGGGCTGGGGCATTGCCGTGGTCCGTGGAGAAGCCGTCGAGCCACAGTCCAACTGCCATCAACACGTGCTACGACGTCACTGGAGGGCGAGGTTGGGGGGAGAAGTTTTGGCCACGAAGGGCTGGGCTCGAGGAAGTGGCGGTGTCGAGGTCGCGAGGTCAGTAGCCATCGACCCATGCCTCGCGGCTAAACAGGGTGTCAAAACGAATAGGGTCTCTCGCGTTGAGAGACGGCATTCAGGCCAGAGTCCTGCTTGGAGAAACAGACGTTATTTCAGGGTCGCGAGCCTGCTCGGCGACGCAGGACAATGCCACCAGAGCGAGCGTCCCCGAGTGCCGACGCGACGGAAGACTGGTTGGGTCCGTGTCGAGTTCCGGTGCCCACTGGGACAAAGAGAGAGGGCCCTGAATCCCTTGGGCTCTCGTCGCTCCCCGGGCATGGGTAGGCTGTTGGGAAGCAGAGGTGCCCAATCGCAGGTTCTATGCCCATGACGGCCGTTGCGGATTTGAATCTCTTCCTTGGGAGAGCTGGTGGCCATGTCCCGACCGTGGTGAGAGCGCGAGTGTCCCACGATTGAGAGAGAGTTCGCCGCACCGGGCCTGGCTGGTCCACTCGTGTGTTTTGCCGTGTCTGAGAGCGTCGACGGGCCGGTCTGCGGGAGTGCCTCTGGAAAGTGGTGAATTCCATCAGTGCACGTCGAGAATTGTCTTTGCGGCTGTGGCTGCTGTCGCTGTCGCTGTCGCTGTTGCTGCTGCCGCCTTCGGAGTCCTTCCTTCCCTCGGGTGCCCAGGCCGCCCAGAGGCTCAGCCCCCAATTCCTCGCTGCCGCTGTACGCGAGCAAAAGGCGTCCCTTGCCTTTGGCCTAGAGATACCTCCGCCGATACTTCTGCACCGCTGCTGCTGGTCCGCCCTCGCCCTGGTATCTCAGCTGCCTCGCCGAGGTACATACACCCCTGTGAAGGGGACCGCGACCGCAGCAAATGCGCGCCTGGGTTGCCTCCTCCCCCCACTCTCTCCCTGGCCCGCTAGTCCCGTCTCAGCGGCCCCAAGGGCCGTTTCCTGTCCCTCCCCGTATAACATCTCAGGCACCTCGACCACTTGTTCCGGACGAGGTCTCCCCGTTTTGCCATCTTGCTCATTTTCATCCTCCTTTTGCGTGCTTGCGCTTTTCCGACCTCTCGGCGCATCGTCGTCGACCCCCATCGCGCACTCTTCGACTTGGGCTTCTTATCGATCGCATCGCATTGTTCGAGTCGACCCCTCCCTCCCGCTCAGCGCGCCCATTTCCCACGACAGACACCCGGCCCACGCACTCGCCACATCAAGAGGACACAAGGAGAAACATCCCGCGAGAGAGCCCGGTCCGGCAGGTTCAAATGGCTGGGCCGACATCGCCGAGCAACGAGGGTCCCACGTTTGCGCCCCCCCAGCTGCCCGCCGGCTGGATTGCGCAGTGGGACGGCGCGAGCAAGAAATACTACTACGTCCAGCTCGCCACGGGCGTCTCGCAATGGGAGGTGCCTACGCAAGCCGCTCAGACAGGCACCACGCCGGGACAGCCCGTAGAACACCCGTACGGCCATCCGCCTCAGCCTGAGCTCATCACCCATCCGGACGGCTCCCAGACGGTCAAGCACGCCGATGGGACAATGGAGCCTATCATGGCCGACGGCTCAAGGGGCGTCGATGGACCCAACGGTGATCGCGGATTAGGTGTAAGTTCATCTGTCCTCCAACCAACACGTGGGATCGTTTTAGCAGAGAGGCCTCGTCAAAGATCGGTCATACTAATTTGGTGAAATGCATAGTCCATGGCCATGAATGCTCTCCTCGGCGGCAAGGGCTCCAGTCAGGGCGGCGGCGGCGGCGGCGGAAGTCTCGGTGGCCTTGCCAGTTCGTTCCTCGGCGGTTCACACGGCGGTGGAGGTGGCGGTGGAGGTGGAGGCAAAAGCACCGCTGGCAAGCTTATGGGACAGCTCGCTTCGAACCTGCTCTCGCCGTCCAACAAGCCAGAGCAGCCGCAAAACTACCACGGCGGCCATAATTCTGGCTCGTCAAACCAGAGTGGTGGCCTGGCAGGGTCTGTCTTTGGCGGCGTTGCGAGCATGTTTGGCGGTAAGCCGTCACACGGCAGCAGTGTAAGTGGTTTTGGCTGCTTGTTCAATGTGCTGTGAGATGGTTGCTGACTTCCAGCCAGGGTCAAAACTACGGATACTCGAATGCCGGCACCGGCGGTACCTACTCCGGCGAGGCTCCCACGTACAATCCGCCTGGATTAAGCCATACTCCCTCGGCTTCTCACTCGAACCAGCAGCACACTTCGCACTCGCAAGGCGCCAGTCATCATCAGTCGTTCCCTCCACCGCCCGGCGGTTCCCATGGCAAGCCGCCTCACAACCAGTCCTCGTACGACCATTCCTACGGGAGCCAGCATGGAGGAAGCGGCTCGTACTCGCAACCGCCACCAAGCTATGGCGGTTCATCCGGAGCCCCGACCCCACCATATCCGCACTCTTCGAACCCGCCCTATCCAACGTCACACCAAAGCCATGGGGGTGGCTACAATCACAGCCACTCAGGCAGCTACAGCCAGGGGCCCTCGCCAAGTTATAACCAAGGCCATTCTGGCGGCTACAGCCATGGTAGCCAAGATGGCTACAACCAATCGTATGCTTCAGCACCGAGTGGTCACCACCAGTACGGTGGTCACAGCCAAGGATCCTATCAAGGCGGCCGTTATTGAAAATTTAAAGATAGCAACGATGGAATGTGCCACAAGCATGGGCAACGATTCAGCCATTGAGTGCGTATCCCTCCTGGGCACGCAGTAGGGCAGCGTTAGGATATCATGAGTTATGGAGTCTGAAGACTTGCAGCCGTGTGCGCTAGCAATCATGCGCTTCTTGCTCCAAGATTGCAGATTTGAGATCTGACGGCCGGTTCTGCATACGTATGCGGCTTCGATGTTGGCGTTGGTGCGCTGACGCAGACCCAACTGCCAAATCGACGGGAAATCTTCATGTTTTATGTCCATGTATATAGACCAGCGGTTCGACGCATATTGTTTACCTCCCCGAATGCGAAGCTTCCAAAAAGGATGAGAGACGATTCCTGCTGAGACGGTTCGGCAAGGCAGATCAGAGTGGAATTCGACGGAGTCGAATGACTTCTCAGAAGATTGGGTTCTTCTCATTCGCGCTTCTTTGCGTGTACATCTGGAGCTCGGGCAACAATCTGGAGATTTGATGCGATCCGTCGTGCCAGGAACCAAGTGACGATGCTCACTAGGACGACGTAGCTGGCCGTCAGGGCCAAGGAATGAGGCACGACGTTGTACAGGAACGGGTCCAGGATGATATCAACGAGAACCGGTGGCGGGTTCTGCATGAGATTCAAGTCGTCGGCGAAGTAGTCGGCAGCGGCTTGCACGCGAAGGAGCAGTATAGACGCCTGGCGTTCCTTGGGTTGGCCCGGCGCGGCATGCGCTTCAGGTCCTCGCGCACTCGAATTGTCGTCGCTCTGACGTGCGGTAGCGTACTGGGCCAGTGACTGTATGAGCTCCGGCGTCTGCCATACCGCGTCGAGTTCATGGACGTCGAGAACGAAACTGGTTGGTTCCTGCGTAGAAGAGAGCGGCGTGAGCCACGACTGCTTACAACCTCGCCTCGTAGATGGACTGGCTCGGGCTTGTCTTGACTTACAATGGCTGCCCAGCACACGCGGACCTCGTACCTCTGCCCCGGAGTGAGGTGGTCGAGGAGCAGCCAGGCAGACTGACCGCGGGCGTCCGAGGCCTCGCCGGCGGCGACAAAGGAGCGGCTCAGGTTGGTCCGGACGGACGAGCTAAGCGGGGCGAGGGTGTCGAGGTTGAGATGGGAGAGTGCGGGGGACATGTGGGGGATGTTTGCGGGAGCCGGGCCCGAGAAGATGACTTTTTCGACATTGGCCGCGACGCGCGTGGCCGCGGCGGCGAGCAGGACGAGGCCCGGGAGCATTTGGATGGCGGCGCGAACCGGTGCGAGCAGAGTTGGGGATTGGCTGCTCGACGCGCGCGGTTGTTCTTACGCGTCCGACGGCTGCGAGGGGACGGGCTTGATCAGGGCAGAAGGGACGAGGTACGTCGCCACTTGATCTCTTACAGGTCGTCGTCCGACAAACGGTACGAGTTTGCGAGGTTGCAAGCTGCCGAGGATGGACGGTGGACAAGGGTTCCCGCTTGTCGATGTCATGTATGATGACAGGGCGACTGGGCAGATGGGAATAGGGTGCGGATACGGCATGTACGTGAATGGACACGCCAAACGGGGGTTCGACATACAGCAAACGTACGGCAGGTTACGTGGCTGGTTGGCTGCTTTTTGCAGAGTCGACACTTACCTTTGGCGCTTGTGCAGACCGAGGCCGTTGAGCCGCCGGACTCGGGAGGCCTTCATTACCGCAGTGAAGGAGCGCCAATCATGCGATGGGCGCACCTTTGAGATCCGTCGTCGAACGGCCAGAGGTCCAACTGTGGCCCATGGAGCTCCAAGCAGGGTTTGGCTTTGGGCGAGTCGGTGTAGAATCAAGTCGGCGCCGTCACGCGGCATGAGAGAATAAGGGGTCCTGAGCACACTTGGGGACGAAGCAGCCTGGCTGTCTCACTCCCCTTTTTCGTCCGTCATTCGTCAAGCGGCGAGGGGTCTTGTCCGAGACTCGGCGCATTTTAGCTCCCGTTTCCAAAAAGGAGGACAGTATCTAAGCCTGCCATCAGAAAAGGCAGTCCTCGAGGCTTTGCAAAGAAGAGAGCCATTCCACATTTCAATGGTTCTGCCGTTGCAGCGGACAAGTTCAACGGCCCATTTACCCTCTGCCATCCCCTGGAAGCATGGCGCCTCCACGATGCCATCGGTACCTAAGCTGGAAATTGTACCCCGTAAGAGGGCGGTGAACTGCGGCAGGGACCCTGACCATTGAGCGACGCGCTTGCCTTGCCTGTTCGAGACATGCTGCTGCGAGAACACGCTCCTCTGCCGGAAAATCAACAAATCCACTCCCCCCCAACCGCGGAGAGTGACCATCTGAGTCGCTACAGGTACCTACTACCCGTCCTTCGCGGGCAAGTCGCGGGGCTAAATGCGTACTTAGATACTTCTATTGACCTTCGCGAACCACGCCCCCCCCCTGGTTGGACAAATTTCCCACCGTCCCTCTCCTCCCTCCACTATTTTCCTCTCACCTCGTTACGGCCAGAGTACTTGCTCTCCCAATCCTCCTCACGTACCCAGCCCAACCCGTGCCAAAAGAGGGAAAAAATAGACACGCCGACGACTTGCTCTGGCCTGTCGACTTGCTTCTTCACCCGTCGCCATTCTATCCCGATTGCCAGTTGCCTCTCGCAGAATCCGTCACCATGCGTGAAGTCATTAGCATCAACGGTAAGCTCGGCCGTGCCCCTCGTCTCCCAACGTCTTCACGCGTCTCGACCCCATCCGAGGGTACTTCGGCCAGCTGTCGGTGCTAACGTTGCTGCTCTCCAGTCGGCCAGGCCGGTTGCCAGATTGCCAACTCCTGCTGGGAGGTTTGTGCCGTCGACTCCCGTCCCTCTCTGCTCTGCCTTTGGCTGACCCAGGGCGACTATTATCCGCCTCGCCTATAGCTTTACTGCCTCGAGCACGGCATCAAGGTAAGCATATCCTGCTGACCGCCCCGTTCTCACTTGAAGCGCCATGGCTGACATTCGTAACCTCATAGCCCGATGGCTACCTTACTGAGGAGCGCAAAGCTCAAGAGGCCGACCAGGGCTTCAGCACCTTCTTCTCCGAGACAGGTACGAGCTCGTCGCTTGCGCGCCAGCCTGTTCCCTTCGACGACTCTAGACTGACCGTTCCTCCTTCACAATCACAGGTCAGGGCAAGTATGTGCCCCGCGCCATTTACTGCGATCTCGAGCCCAATGTCGTCGACGAGGTCCGCACCGGCCCTTACCGAAACCTCTTCCACCCGGAGATGATGATCACCGGCAAGGAGGATGCCTCCAACAACTACGCCCGTGGTCACTACACCGTCGGCAAGGAGCTCATCGACGGCGTCCTGGACAAGATTCGACGCGTCGCCGACAACTGTGTTGGTCTCCAGGGCTTCCTGGTCTTCCACTCTTTCGGTGGTGGTACCGGCTCTGGTTTCGGTGCCCTCCTCATGGAGCGCCTGTCTGTCGACTATGGCAAGAAGAGCAAGCTCGAGTTCTGCGTCTACCCTGCTCCTCAGACGGCCACCTCGGTTGTTGAGCCCTACAACTCGATCCTCACCACCCACACCACCCTCGAGCACTCCGACTGCTCTTTCATGGTTGACAACGAGGCCATTTACGACATTTGCCGTCGCAACTTGGGCCTGGAGCGTCCCAACTACGAGAACCTCAACCGTCTGATTGCTCAAGGTGAGAAAGAATTCATCGGCCGGATGCACTCGGCACTCTTGCCTTGAAACTGGATGAACTGACCCATGGCCTGCCAGTCGTCTCCTCAATCACCGCCTCGCTGCGTTTCGACGGCTCCCTCAACGTCGATTTGAACGAGTTCCAGACCAACTTGGTCCCCTACCCCCGCATCCACTTCCCCCTGGTTGCCTACGCGCCTGTCATCTCGGCTGCCAAGGCCGCTCACGAGTCCAACTCCGTCCAGGAGATGACCATGTCCTGCTTCGAGCCCAACAACCAGATGGTCAAGTGCGACCCCCGCCACGGCAAGTACATGGCGACCTGCCTGCTGTACCGCGGTGACGTTGTCCCCAACGACGCCCACGCTGCCGTCGCCACCCTCAAGACCAAGCGCACCATCCAGTTTGTCGACTGGTGCCCGACTGGCTTCAAGCTTGGTATCTGCTACCAGGCTCCTGAGAATGTGCCCAACGGCGACTTGGCCAAGGTCAACCGCGCTGTGTAAGTCTTGTTACTCGCAATCGCTGCTTTGAGGTCAGAAACACTAATGAACAATAGCTGCATGCTTTCCAACACGACTGCCATTGCCGAGGCCTGGAGCTCTCTGTCAATGAAGTTTGATCTGATGCACTCCAAGCGTGCTTTCGTCCACTGGTATGTTGGTGAGGGCATGGAGGAAGGCGAGTTCTCCGAGGCTCGTGAGGACTTGGCTGCTCTTGAGCGTGACTACGAGGAGGTGGCTGCCGACTCCATGGGCGAAGAGGAGATCGACGCCGAATACTAAAGGGTGCTGTCGAGAGATGGAGTGTTTGCGTGGGGAATTGCTGCACTGTTGATTAGCCGTCAGTCGAAAGCCTGCATTCAATCCCCTAGAGCCTGGGAAGGGTGTTTATTTTTCTTTAACAACGTCAAAAGACACTCCGAAGTTTAATGTCAAAAGACTTGCTTGTAGCCGTCGGCATTAACGCTGATTGGGGGTCCGGCAACTGAGACGCAGTCGTAGACATGAACCACTTGAAAGGACCCCATGCGGCGTGGCTCGACAGGTATAGTGTCTTGGTCGGCGGATTGACGGCCCGGCCGTGAACGCCGATGCTACGCGCGCCTCGTGGGGGCTGCGATTCCACCGCCCAGCGACAAACCCTCCGTACCGACCTGCTCGGGTTACCGGCGACGACGAACATTACGACGCAATCATGATTCCTCTCCGCCCAGCCGTCTGTAGGGCTTGCAGGCGGGCTCCATCGCGGCTATGGAGGGGGCTTGCGACCGCCAGCGCCCAACGAGCTGCCCAGGGCAATGCGGTGAAGCTGGTCGAAGTTGGGCCGCGCGATGGCCTTCAGAACGAAAAGAGGACAATCCCGTTAGCAACTAAAATCGAGCTCATTGAGCGTTTGGCTAGAACAGGTGTATCCACGATTGAGGCTGGCTCCTTTGTGTCGCCAAAATGGGTCCCTCAGGTAAACTCCGTGCAGGACCACCGTGAGCCCAGTGAAGCTAACTCGTACACCCCTTTAGATGGCCAACTCGAGCGAAATCATGGAACACATCCTACAGCATAAGATCCAATCGGCAGCTCCTGTGACTTATTCTTTCCTCGCTCCCAACACAAAGGGCTTTGGGAACGCAGCCGCCATTTTGGGGCAGAATCCGAATACGTTTGCGACACAGCTAGAACCAAGCAGCGAAGCGAACCCTACAATCGAGATGGCTGTGTTTGCTGCTGCAACAGAAAGCTTCTCACAAAAGAACCTCAACTGCGACGTACAAACATCTCTCGAAAGATTTAAGGCGGTCATCCAGGACTCCAAGGCAGTGGGGCTGCGAGTGCGGGCCTACATATCCGTCGTCTTGGGCTGCCCCTTTGAAGGATTCGACGTCGATCCGCACCGAGTAGCCGAAATTGCGACCGACTTGCTCGAGGCCGGTGCCGATGAGATCTCGCTGGGCGATACGACTGGTATGGGCACCGCCCCGCGAACGAGTGCCCTTCTCAAGTGCATGTCCGCGGCCGGTATCAAGAACGAGGACATTGCGATGCATTTTCACGATACCTACGGCCAGGCGCTAGTCAATACGGCTGTGTCCCTTGAACATGGCATTCGCACCTTTGACAGCAGCGTTGGCGGGCTCGGCGGATGTCCGTACAGCCCAGGCGCCACGGGTAATGTGGCCACGGAGAACATGGTCTACTTCATGGAAACGCTCGGCATGAACACGGGCATTGACCTGGATGCCATGTCGGATATCGGCGCGTGGATCACGGCAGAATTGGGCAAGGCGAACGATAGCTCCGTAGGTAAGGCCGTGCTCGGCGCAAGAGCCAGAACACATGCACAACAGATGGAGAATCAAGCCTAGATGTTTACTCTTTCGACCAAAGACTTGGGCGGCAGTTAATGGGTCGGATACGGTTTGTAAATCATGGCGCAGCTTGAACCAAGTAACTGCTTAAGCGAGCAAACGTAGCTGAAATGTCTCAGATGGTGCGAATAACAGGCGACCTCGACATTAACAGGAATGGGGGGTTTTTTTTTTTTTTTTTTTTTTTTGCCTCAAAAACGACATCAAAGATATCAAGAGGGTTTTCGCAATGAAGGCGTAGTTGAGGCTTTTCGAACAAGTTAGCCGCATGAAGACGCTGTCGACCAACGAGGCTTGAGGTGCATTCGGCGCGCTTGGGCAAGCAGAGAGACTACGAGTCATGTGATGTCACCTATGTCATTCATGTCACTCGACAGCTGCGCGGCTGCCAAAAGGTACAAGGTCGCGCGGCACTGCGGGTCCCACGCTGTGGCCGTGGCTCATCATGGGGGGGAAGGCTCCACCTCTGGCCAAGCTCCCGCTCAACCTCCTCTGTCCTGGTTTCGGGCCGCTGTCTTTGGGACTCTTCATCATCCTACGTCCTGCCAACCTCTTCGATCCCCGACCCTCTCCTCCTCGATCCAGAAATCTCCGCAGCCGGCCTCCCTTTGCCGTCATTCCGCACCTCGAAACGGTCGCGATCTCCGACACCGTCGACCGACCCTGTCCTCCGACCGCCGCCCGCCTCGTGAGCTCGTTTCATCATGGGGGACCCTCGCGACTCTTCGTCGTACTCGATCGTGCCGAGGATTCGATACAACACCGTCGGCGGTGTCAACGGTCCCCTGGTTATCCTCGAAAATGTACGATGTCGACCGCACAATCCAAGCATATGGCCGAGGCGCCTCGCGCTGACCTAGTGGCCACAGGTCAAATTCCCGAGATACTCCGAGATCGTGACGTTGACGCTCCCTGATGGGACCGAGAGATCTGGTCAAGTCCTCGAGGCTCGAGGTGAGTACCTTCATTCGAGGGGGCTGTTCGTCGCATGCTAATGAAACCAGGCGACCGAGCCGTCGTTCAGGTACACCCCACTTCGGTCCTAGTCTCTGTCGACGCCCGAAACGACGACTGATGCGATCGATTAGGTCTTTGAAGGCACCTCCGGTATCGATGTGAAGAAGGTACACATAGACCAGCGTCCCGCTCGTGAAGGCCCCAGCGAAGCTGACATTTGTCTAGACCAAAGTCGAATTCACAGGCCAGAGCTTGAAGCTCGGTGTGTCCGAGGACATGCTGGGTCGTATCTTTGATGGATCCGGTCGAGCCATCGATAAAGGTCCCAAGGTGCTTCCGGAAGAGTATCTCGACATCAACGGTAGCGCAATCAACCCTTTCTCTCGTGTACGTTGCCCCTCCCTTTCCTCTCCGACGTGCCCGCGCGGTAGATAGGCATAACGCTGATTACTCGTAGGAATACCCCGAGGAGATGATCTCGACCGGTATATCCGCCATTGACACGATGAACTCGATTGCTCGTGGTCAAAAGATTCCTATATTCTCCGCCGCAGGTTTACCGCACAACGAAATCGCCGCCCAGATCTGCAGACAGGCCGGCCTTGTCAAGCAACAAGGCATCACAAACAAGGGTGTCCACGACGGGCACGAAGAAAACTTCTCCATTGTCTTCGGTGCCATGGGTGTCAACTTGGAGACGGCGCGGTTCTTCACCCGCGACTTTGAGCAAAATGGCAGCTTGGAGCGTACCACCCTTTTCCTCAACCTTGCCAACGATCCAACGTGCGTCCGAATCCGATTCTTGCGACAGGCCCGGCCTGCGTGCGTCTTCGTTCTCGGTAATGGAAGCTGACTTTGACAGGATCGAGCGTATCATTACACCTCGTCTCGCCCTTACGACCGCCGAATACTACGCCTATCAGCTCGAGAAGCACGTCCTGGTTATTCTCACAGATCTGTCAGCGTATTGCGACGCGCTGCGTGAAGTCTCAGCCGCCCGCGAAGAAGTTCCCGGTCGTCGCGGTTTTCCCGGTTACATGTATACTGATTTGTCCACAATTTACGAGCGAGCCGGTCGTGTCGAGGGGCGCAACGGTTCCATTACCCAGATTCCCATCTTGACTATGCCCAACGACGACATCACGCATCCGATTCCCGATTTGACAGGTTACATTACCGAAGGTCAGATCTTCGTCGATCGCCCTTTGCATAACCGCGGCATCTACCCGCCGATCAACGTGCTCCCCTCGCTCTCACGTCTAATGAAATCTGCCATTGGCGAGGGAATGACCCGCAAAGACCACGGCGACGTTTCGAACCAGCTGTACGCCAAGTATGCCATTGGTCGCGATGCGGCAGCCATGAAGGCTGTCGTTGGTGAGGAGGCCCTGTCGGCTGAGGATAAACTATCGCTGGAGTTCTTGGAGAAATTTGAGCGTCAGTTCATCACTCAGGGTGCATACGAGTCGCGAACCATTTTTGAGTCGCTGGACCTGGCCTGGAGCCTGCTGCGCATCTACCCCAAGGAGCTGCTGAATCGTATCCCCGCCAAGGTTCTCAACGAATTCTACCAGAGGGCTCACAAGGACGCGAAGGCCAAGGGCAAGGCTAGAGAAGATGTCGCGGCAAAGGACCAGAACCAGGCTAGCGAGAACCTGATTGACGCATAAGGGCGGTGTAAGAGGGGCAGTGAAGGCAACCCGGTTTGCCAGGCGAGGCAGCGGCAAGATATTGCGCACTTTGCAAGGATAACAGTGTAGAGCTCGAGATGGGAAGTGGAGCATCAGTTTTGGCATTGAACTCTCACCTGAAGGCGGACTTTGGGAGGTGATGCTTACCTCCGTTTTCTCCTTTCCTTTGTTCCGTTCCTACTTTAGAACACAGACAGCTTGACATGGACATGTGATGCGGCTGTCCAGGCGTGGAGAAACGTGACGGCTTCATTATTGAGATTAAACAGCTGTCTGCTGCCAGCAACGAGTTTTACACTCGCTATGGTGGTGCATCAGAGATCTCACTTTCAAGCGCGCCTCGACAATGCTGAAGACCGACTGCAAATCACAAGACTGCAAATACCTCGAATACCTCACATCAGTCCCTTCGTTGCTTCGACTGAACTCAGGTGTGTGTGTGTGTGTGTATTTTCCGTCCAGCGACTTCAGTCGCTCAGGTCTCCTATCGGAGCACAGGACGTGCTGAGCTAAACTAACTTTTCCCGACCGCTACCTGACAAGATGAACCAGTTTCCCTTGCAAAGGCCACATGGTTTCACATAACGACACCTGTCCACGGGCAGTTGTCTCTGCTGTAGACGCCACTAAAGTACATCGCAAGATGTCAGTACAAGTGTCCCGGTAGATCCCCCCCGCAGCAGCCGTCCAGTCAGCTCATCCAGCATTTCGACAGCTCAAGGCGCATTTCGTTCGTGGCCCTCACCCGTCAGCGGGGAAATTTTGGGCAGATGTGGTCAACCCTTGGTTTTTGGACGTT
>KQ030587.1:88981-107639 GCA_000956045.1 Hirsutella minnesotensis 3608
TTCCTCTGTGCTGTGTGCTGTTAAGGCCCCGATGGGGTCTCACAGCAAAAGCGTGGTCGGGTGGCCTGCAAATCCCACCCCGCGTAACAAGCCGCTAACAGCTCCGCGGGGTGAAGAATTTTTACAGGGGAGAGTTGGACTGAACTCAGGTCCGGCTTGTCAAGGCAGGTCCCGGGTAGTGCCTACGTAGTCAGACGGTTGGGAAGGATACGATCCGGAAGGACTGGGGTTTATAATACAAATCTTCCCACTAGACTAGCACATACGGCCATATCTACTTGAGTACGCTGGATCCCGTCCGCTCTCCACACGCTAAGCAAGTAAGAGGCAGATTAGTAGTTGGGTCGGTGACGACCAGCGAACACCGGCTGCTGTATGTTTTTTTTTTGACTTTTTCCTACCCGTAGGCTCGTGTAGGCGGGCGGGGCCCTTCCCAGGAATCTCATTATTATTACTTCGTAGTGTCGACATCTCGGCCCTCAAATGGTGGCTTCTTCGACTCTTGGGTCCTGTTACTCTTGCCATAATGGGGGAGGCCAGTGTGGTACGTAATATAAACAATACGTATATTGGCAATATGAGAACGTCACAATATTATTGTATGAAAAGCAGCATTCGGTACACAATCTTTTCACGTATTGTACACTTAGCGGGTTCCGACGAAGCACAGCAACGAACGGAACGAGACGAGTAAACAGCTACTCGCGAGGGTCGCCAGCTTTCCGTGCCATCCGTGCCAACTTTAGCAGCACAAAATCCAATACGCGATAGACCACGACGCACGCCGCCAGGGCCGCAATGTTCACCACGGGGTCCTCGCGTAGCTTGTATAGCCTGAGCACCTCCTCCCCTGTCCCAATGTGGCACCTCCCATCGGTGCCGGGCTTGCCCTCTGCACACGTAAAGTGCACGCCGCGGAGAGAAAAGGCGGCGACGATGCGCAACGCGTAGCGGATCGGAGACAGGTAGTTGACGGCGCGGAAGAAGGCCGGTATGTCGATGGACAGCACTCCACCCATGGCGTTGGCGATGGACAGAGCTAAACCCGTGGCGCTGATGGCGGCTTCCGAACGAAAGCTCCTAGTTGCGCCGGTGCCAGGATGGCTGTGGAAAGCTCCAAAGGACGCTGGCTCCCTTGGTTGCCGGCGGTCCGGGATTCTGTGTCGTTCCATTGCCGGCACAAATTGTCCACCCTCGCCCTGCTCTCCAGGTCGCTTTCGTGCAACTGCGTATCGACGGTAATCAAGTCGAGCACAAAGTCGGCGGCGTTTATAGTCGGCGGACAAGGATAGCCTTGCTTTGCAAAGTAACCCATCATATCCTTTGCTGCGCCAGAGTAGGCCGTTCGTCCATCCTGCGTGAGCAGCAACATGTTGCCAAACTTGGAATAAATATCAAGGCCGGCCTGGTGAACGCTGATGATGAGCGTTCGACCTTCCGCCGCAAGACCGCAGAGAACGTCCATAATGGACTTGGCGGTAAAGGCATCCAGCCCAGAGGTTGGTTCGCCGAGCAACAGGACTCGGGAATCGGACAGTATTTGTATCGCGATCAAGACGCAGCGTCTCTCGCCCCCGGATATTCCCTTTATGTGCCTGGCTTGACTTCAGCAGATACGGGGTGTAATATTGTGGTGAACTGCATATTCGTCTTGACCTTCGCTCTCAGGAGCTCAGGATATGTGGATGACGGGCTGTCTGACGGGTTGCCAATCCCAACCGCGACATCACCAAAGAGAAAACATGAAAGGCTGCATCAGCCTGCGGCAAGGGACTTAACGGGCACTGAATAGGCAGGCAATTCGGCGGAGGCCTGGTCCATTGAGGTGAGTGATGATTAGTATTATGAACCAGACAAATGTGATCGTGCACAAAACCCATGGACTCTTCAAAAATGCCTCGCTCCTGTTATCGTCAACCAACAGCGAGGCAGTGACGCCGACGCCGACCGCCAGGAGGAAAACGAGACCATATCGAACCTTATGCCAGGCTTCGAGTGGCGTGGGTCGCGAAATCATGGCAAGGATGGCCATGAGTATCATGGTAGAGCCAGCAGCGATGTAGCCGTAGGCGAACTAGTTGGCAGACTTCGTTAGCTTCAAGCGCCAAGTGGTAAGCATACTAGAGTTATCTGCCAGCTGGAAGTGGGAAAGGGATGGATATGAATGTCGTACCACCAGCTTGCAGAGATTCCATGTCTCGGCTTCTGCACGAAACTGAAAAGCGGCCCCTTTCATCGCTCCTGCGCTATTGGGCTGGTTTGGCCGGGTAACTATGTCATTTGGGATCCCGAAGGCTAAAAATATTGTGTTTGACAAGACGGCTCCGATTACCGAAAATGACTGATTGAAGATATCAAATCCTGGCGCCCTTTCCCCAGGATTTTCCCAAAAACTATTGGGTATCGTGGTTATATTATTAAGCGCGTCGTTTATTG
This sequence comes from Hirsutella minnesotensis 3608, assembly GCA_000956045.1. Classification (NCBI taxonomy): domain Eukaryota; kingdom Fungi; phylum Ascomycota; class Sordariomycetes; order Hypocreales; family Ophiocordycipitaceae; genus Hirsutella; species Hirsutella minnesotensis. The sequence goes on from KQ030587.1 coordinate 91,418, forward strand.
TATTCTGGGTGTTTATTACCGAATCCCAAGACGTGGGCTGTTGGGACGGGTAATCGTGGAGAAACTGGTCAACTTTTGCGCGTACCGAATCTCGTGCCGCGAAACTTGTCAGAGACTCGTTGGAGTAAAATATTATGGGTTGATTGAATGCGGTCCAGAATTTAGACCAGAGAAGCCACTGCGTGAAGCTTTGTATGTGCAAGGCAAGCGCAAGGTGAAACGGCAGATGGAGGGATGCCCAGAGTTGTTGCCGTATGGCAGGCAGGTAATATCGACCTTTCATCCAGTCAAAGTAAATCAGGAAGATGGAATAGGTGGTGGCAGCCGCAGCTGCTAGGAGCCCAACTGTCATAGCATCTTGGATCCTTCATAGTCAGCGTTTTCAGTTATAACAATCAGCGGGCTGTTGCCAAGCTCTCTTACCCCAGGCGTTTGCATTCTTGACTATAATGAGAACTTCCTTTGCTAAATCGATAATGCCGTCGCCCATGATCAGAACAGTCAGCAAGCTCACGCGTTTCATTAAATGTGTCCTGGTGAGGCTTAGGATAGGTGAGAGATTCGATAGCAGGATGCTGACGATGGCTTCAATCCCTGAGATGATATACCACGCTATGTAGCCTCGGTTGTTGTCGTTGTGGTCAAAGGCAAACACTACGCCCAAATAGACAAGCGACGCGACGACATGGGTGCCCATTTGCAGGTAGATGGGGAGACGGGTCCTTTTGAATCTTCGTAGATGCCTTAGCAAGGAGCCGTATTCGAACGTCAGGGAGGCGCGCGAGACGGCCAGGATGATGGCTGCGTCAGTTAGCAACTAGAAAGCGAGCCAACGACCAAGTCTCTCAGAGCCCAACAGCGTACGTACACAATGCGCGCATTGTGCTCGAGTCCAGATCCATCGGGTCGAAATTAGGTGCCACGACGACGAAGCCGACGAGCACGCCCAGCTGGATGGCCCTCGTGACGCGAGCTTTGGTCAACCAGTAAGCCGTCTCTCCTCGCCAAGCCGTGAGACGAGGCCATCCAACGTACCAAAGATGCTATCAGTGACGAAGCAGACGTCGAAGATGGTGACGAGAAACCACGTCAGCCAAAGGAGGCTTGCCAGGATAAAGGTCAGTCGTCTCTGGGCGACCAGGGGCCGAAGCGGCGGGTTGGCGCAGGACAGGCGCACCAGAAGTAGCCGATGAAGCCTTTGAAGCGCTCGACGCTGGTGACCTTTTGCGTCTCGGCGAAGATGTTGAGATTGGCGGCCAGGAAAACATCCACCAATAATTCGAGGAGAGTAGGTTCCTCGTGCTACACGACGACGTCGAGAATCAGGAATGAACGGCCAACGAGACCATGGCTCCAAGGACGTACCCTTATAAGGTCGGGAATCTCGTCTTCTTCTTCAGTGTATTTGTACTCGAGGCCTGCTCCGCCAGCCCCATGACCCTCAGACTGGGAACCGTTGCCACTCCCCTGCCTGGCGCGGCGGACCACCGGACTGGAGAGGAGGTGAAGCTTGTCGGCCGGCGGATGATGGTCAGGCCGTGACATGTTGCCTTTCTCAAAATCTGTTTCTCCGGCGTATTGGACTTGTCGCAACCGGAAGTGAGACGTGGCGTTGAACGACGAGCGAGAGGAACAGCAGGTTTCCGGCCCCCAGGGAGTGAGCCAAACCAAGCAATTTGAAGTCGGGAGGCGCCGAGCAACAGGCGGATGAACGGACAGCATCCCGAGGGTCTTCCATACCGTCATTCCTTAGGCGAGCGGTGGATTAAGGTTTGGCCTCTGCCCCGATATATTCGTACATGCTTGCGATTGCGGCGGGCATCTCCAAATCGAGGCGCGATCAATGCGAGGAAGCTAGTTAGGATCTAGGACTAGTACGCACTGCCAAAGCAGCCAAGCCATGCGCGGCGAATGCCCATAGGCTATTGGCGTTGGGTTGCCGTGGACATGTCGGTGACCCCAATGTCGGCGACCGGATTTGACGATAGTGTCATGTTGGTTGTAAAAGTGCTTGCTTGATTGCCTGCATCGTGGTTGGTAATGCCACTTTTCCCGCCTCGTATCACTTGCTCGGCATGCAGAGAAAGATGAAAGCCCCTTTGATTTCTAAAGCAATTTGCTCAACTTTTGGTAAGTCGTGTTTGCGCTTTGCTCGCAGGCGAGGATTGCTGATGGGGATTCAGGAGCAAGGCCGCCTTGAATGCCGGGCCTGGCTTCCCCTACTGTGTGGCGTAGAATGCCTTGGAGAATGATGATATCGCCAAGTGTCGCCTACTGAAACCCGTCTTCAGCTCCGGCAACCGTGAAGACGGAACACTTTCCAAACTCGGATCCTCCTACGCGCGACCGAGCTTCCAATGGCGAGGGGAAGCAAGGGCTCTTCACGTTGCGATGGACTGAAGTCGATACACAACTAAAATGTTTACGTGAATACAATCCTCAACTCCCGGGCATGTTCCGACATATTGCACAGGCACTTCACAGCCACTGCAGAGCCGTTGTTCGCCGGTTGCCCGGTCCCGCCAGACCGTGCCCTTGACCACTCGCTGCCATTCACCCTCTGCTCTGCAAGTCGAAGACCTTTCTCCCCAGCTAAAACACCCCCACGGGCTTTTCCTCGAGGTTCCACAATTAGCCCAAGCCTCCCTGCTCAGCCTTTACAGGGGTGGTGAACCCTAAATCCATAGCCTCGCTGCCCGAGGATCTCCTAGGGTCCGCGGTCATCGCGTAGGGCATTGCCATACCGTCACATACGCGATGTCCGGCCGGGAGTGGTTTTCTTGCAATGATAAATATGTATTTCGTCGCGACAACTGCAAGGTCAAGATATTGTCTTAGGCATACGAGAACGAAGCTCTTACTTTGGCTGTTTACGCTGTTTACGCTGTTTACTGCACCATCATGACGCTCAAGGCAACACAACAGACGAGCCGTGTAAGCGACACGGACGCCACGACATTGGACGCGGCTCCTGACGTTGTTCGACGCATGCTTTGTTGCACAGAGAGCAAGCCTAGCGCCAACGATATTTCTATCGACCGTAATGGCAGCCTTGAATCTTCACCTCAGAGGCCCTCAGACAGCTTTTCTGCCTCGAGCGACGATACGCTTTTCGGCCCAGGCATGGACGATGACTTTCACCGGGCATACCAGCAGTACAGCCAAGCATCACACATGGGCATACTCGACCCCGGGTACCAAACTTTTACCAGTCAACAGGGCTACGGTTCGCTTCTGTTTACTGTCAAAAATCGGACTCTGGTTGTCGCGGGAGACCCGCTGTGTCCGCCGCACCATTTCCGGCCTCTCCTCGAGGAGCTTCGTGACTTTCGCCGGGCAAACGGTTGGAGGCTCGCCTTCATGGGTGTTAGCGGCACCTTTGCAGAGTACTGCAGAAGGCGAGGCTGGCTTGCCCTGCAATTTGGAAGAGAGCGAGTCGTCAACCCAACAAACAACGAGGTCCTTCAAAACAAAGGCGCCGGCAAGCGTATGAACAGTCAGAACCGAAAACTACTCGACCCAAAACGAGGAGGCGTTACGCTCGGCATATACGCGCCCACGATTAATGGCATCGACCTGGAGCTTGAGGCGAGGCTGCAGGCCCTCTACGACAACTGGCGTGAAGAGCGCAACTGCAGGAAGCAAGGCGGGTTGCAGACATTCCTCACCGTCTTTGATCTCTTTTCTCGTCGAGATCTGATCTTCTTCATCTACGCATGCGACCGGCAAGGACGCTTGGAAGGCTTTGCCGCCCTTCGCAACCTAGGGGCGTCGAGTGGTTTTCACCTCGACCCGTGCATTGCGGCGCCCTCGGCCACGCGCGGCATCACCGACCTGCTCGTCGTCACGGCCATGCAATTCCTTCGCAGCGCGGGCGTGTCGTATCTGAGCTTGGGCCATGAGCCGTTCTCCGACCTCAGCGAAGTGTCGGACAAAGACGGGATGGCTGTCCGACTGGCATGCGAAATGTATCGCCGCGTGGTAGACTCGGCACAGCTAGGGGGCAAGAAGACATACAATGACAAGTTCCGACCGGACGAGGAGCTATCTTCGGGCTTGTATATTGTGTTCCCCGGTGGCCCGTCGCTGGTGCAGCAGGCCGTGGCGGTGATGCACGTGGCAAACATAAAAATTCGGCGGATATTTGCGTAACGGGAGGGTTACCGCTGATGGCTATACAGTGTGTTGTCTGCTCACGCAGACTAGACTGTGAGGGGTGAATAATTGATGTATATAGATTTAGAATTAGGACGGCAGTGGCAACGACTTCTAGAGTTGGAGGAACAAGCATCTGCAGCCAGCGATTATTATAGACGAATACGAGCATTATTGTCAATCCGAACGAGTCTACCGCTTCACCAGCGCTATTTCATAGTGTTTGGAAATCACGCAGCAGAAGACGCATCCAAATTGAGTAGAATAGCCGTAGATATCCTGTCAACTCCTTCTATATCTGCTAAGCGAGGCTTTTCTTAGGGCTAAGATAGCCATTACTAACCGCAGGAACCGGCTCGGTAGTAATACGACCGAGGCGCTAGAACGCCGTAAATTATAGGTCGGAATTAACGACTTCCGAGGCCACGAGCCTCTACCGGCGATGACTTAGTAATAACTAATAAGCATCTCGTGCAACATATATCGTATATATTATGCGTAATAGCAATATAGAGGATTTAGGCCATATAATACAATACAGGCGCAGGGTAGATTGCATAATACAATATGAGCGCCCTAACAATACAATTAATATGGTGAGGTTCTCATATTGCCAATATACATATTGTTTACATTATTCACCACACACTGATAAGGAATGATGAGCGTCCCCTAACTCGTAGGAGCTCGCCAGAGATCAATGAATTGAATGATTTGGCCCCCGCTCTTCATTCCCTGTTTCGTCGTGTGCGTGTGCGTCTACACCTACGGCCACCAAGCGTAATCAGTACGTACAGGTTCAATTCACTCAGACTTCGTGTAAACTAATGAATTAGGTGATCAGAGCTGGATTTTTTGAGTTGAGTTAGTAACTTTTTGGTTGATTTGCTCAACCTGGCTGAACAGAGTTGAGTGATTTGCATCCTTGCTCTTGCCTATAGCGATGATTTTGTCGGCGCTGTTAACAAACTAGTCAAAGAGCCTATTCATGTGACGGCTGGATATATTCTCAAGGGAAAACCAGACGAGGGTTTATGTTGGCAGATGGAATGGGGTGTAGCCCGAGCAAGGAGTAATGTCACGTTGGTGATGGACCGATAGGTCGTAACCAGATGATCAGTATAGTCGAGATAATGATCGTGTTGAAAGCTGTCTAGCTATCTAGTCCTAAGGAGTGGGAATGGGGGTGGCCGAGTCTAGCCCACCCTGTAATCAAGGCCGGAATCTGGTTGGGTTGAGTTGATCGCCACCCTGTGATCAAGAAAGTGCAATCTTGCCGACCCGGGGAGGTTCTATCGGAGACTTGCTAGTCCTTTCGGACTTCCGAGAATCCTAAAGCACCTTCATGGCTGACCCAACCTGCCTGTCTGCTCGAAAGAATCACCCGTCGGTCTTTTTTTTAAATCAGAGTTTTTGGAGTATCGCAGGATTAGGGAGAATGCTTGAGTAGCCCTTTCGGTCCCTTCCCTATTATCCGGCCCGGGCTAGGGACCGCGTGTAGCCCTGCTTGTCTACGCATACTCTCATCAAATGATGCCGCCGTGCTATATGCAGCTGTCAAGGCCAGGCCCTCTTGACTAAGAAAGATGATGAGATCTTGCGCCTACCGTACCGTCACAGGCAAAGCGTGGGTTATTATTCGCCTTTGGATTAGACCAGCCACTGACGGAGTCACTGTATGATGCCCTTGCCCAGATCCAAGGTTGGTCAAGATTCCCTACTTCGAGCAGCGCCATAGCATACATGACGGCTTGGAATCAATTCAACGATGGCAACTTGCCCGGCGCATCCTGGGGTACCGTGCATTGAGCATCCGCATTACATGTAGGATGCTTGCTCAGAAAAGCACATGTCCGAACTTTGGCTGTCCCTCATCTCCAAACTGCGTTTCGTGTGTTACGGCCCTCCGGTGATCTGCGGTTGACCAGCCCAAAGACCACTTGCAGCGCCGACGAGACGCGGTCCTGCCTGATTGCACTTTTACAGTCGCTCACCTTCAAGGAGGGGGGTGACACGGTCAGCGTTAGTCAGGCGATTCGCGATAACATCACCAAGTGAGAAGTGTTCTTGTGAAAAAGGCCAAATTCAAAGCAGGCATGGGCCTGTGAGGTTGAATCATATAGCGAGCTGGAGGCCTGGATTTCGAGTAGGCGTGTCATGAGGGACCGGACATGAGATATCCTAATACAATTCAATATCGGAGAGAGATTGCTGATTGTAAGAACATTGAAAACCCAAAGCACATCATAGACAACTGTCAAGTCTAGCCGCCCGCTTGCCAAGAGCGAATCAAGTTCAGACATCTTCCCAGGGTTTTGGCATGAGTCTCTCCGCAAAATGAAGCAAGGGTCGCGTGGGCCCATCATTGACATCGCATCTCAGTTTGCTTCCCGGGGTTATCCAACTTTGGTTAAATCTACTGTGGCGGGGCCTCCGACGTAGTATTGGAACGTCCGGCTGGCCTTCGCTGATCGTGCTCCTTCGTTTGTTGGTTCAGCCACTTTTGCTCGGCGTGGGACCCGTTTCGAAACCATCTCCGAATATTGGTCAGCGGCTGCCTGGATGCAGGTTACGCATATGTATATAATAGATCAGACGGTAGTATTACTTTCGAAGTAGTACTTGTCATACTTTACCACTGCTAACATCAAACCCTCGTTGGACCATGGAGCCAAAGGAAACGAGCGCCATTCGGAAAGTTGCCATATTTGGCGTATGTGCAACCTCATAGTCCTCTGCTACAGATTACAATGCGTATCTTGGGCCGTCCCTGCAGCTAACAGTCTACGAACCTGTCCTTGTGGTCAGGCCTCTGGGAATTTCGGAACTCCGATCACCACCGCCTTGGCTTGCTGTTTCGAGGTAACCATAGTCACTCGTCTCGAATCCGGGTCTCTCTTCCCGCCGGGTATCCCCGTAGTCAGGGCCGCCTATACGGTACCAGACCTGACCAAGGCTCTGACAGGCCAAGATGCCGTCGTGTGTGCCGTCGCTCCAGCTGGAGTCGAGCACCAGACCGCCATGATCGACGCCGCCGAGGCCGCCGGTGTGAAGCGCTTCATCGTGGACGACTTTGGCTGGGGCCCAAGAACGCTTACGCACGGCCTGCCCGAGTTTCGTGAAAGCCTTCAGAAGCGGTATATCGGCTGGGCTCATGCTGCAAAGTGTGCCGAGGCAAATCCGAACTTCACTTGGACAGGCATTACCTCGGGGAACCCTATTGATTGGGCACGTACCTACCCAAGACCGGATAGCATCTTGCAACTTATAGATAACGCTTACTGATTTCCTCGAATTATAGGCGTTAAGAAAATTTCCCGCCATGGGATTCGACGTGATAAATTATATCGCAACTATATACGATGACGGGACCGAGATATTTACTGGAACGACGCTCGAGGGAATCGGGCAAAGCGTGGTCGGCGTCCTTCGCCAACCAGCTGAAACGGCTAATCGCTTCGTTAACGTACGGTCTATCAATACCTGCCAGAATGAGCTACTGCAGGCTTTCCAAAAAGTCACGGGTAGGGAATGGCTTGTGCGGCATTCGACTACCGAGGCAATGAAGACTGAGGGAAGATTGAGGATTGAGGCCGGCACCGGCGGTTGGACGCTCCACATCGCTGTAGCACAACTGCTCGATCCAGGTATGGCCAGGAACGTGGTGGCAGGCTCGAGAGCAGAGTCGGATGCCGACTTGCTGGGCGTTGCAGAGGAAACTCCCGAATCAATTGCGCAAAAAGTCTTGAGGCTGAAAGTGCCACGTGCTCTGAAGGGCCCAGATCTATAGGCAAAAGAAGAGAGGAGTGAAGCACGGCGGCGGGAACTTCCGTGTTCAATGTAGGAGAGACATGCATCCACGATTGATACAGAACTTGCAACCATGGAGATTCGCAGTTGCTTGGTGCCTGTTGTTCTTAGTGGGTAACCGCTCTGACCGGAAAGGAGAGCAGCCTGGTGTTTTGTGGAAAAGCCACAATGGAAGTACTGCATTGAGTCTAGGATTGTTGTAGAGAAGAGAGGGCATTTCCTTACCGCGAAGAGTTAAGTAGGCTTTTGGTGATACGGCTCAAAGGCAGCCTACGGGAGTCCGGAGCTCTTGTCCACCCTCAGGTGACGCACTCGGCGGGCTGACGATGAAGAGGATTGAGGGTATGAAAGAGGCTCGTGAAGAAGGATAGCCTTGGACAGACGATTTCTACTCGAGGCAGCCGATCGCGCAGTAAAGGTCAGCTCCGATTTTGATGGCCAAGACTGGAGGGTACGATGGCGAACTTGGCCGTTGTGTACTTATTCCAAACTCGCAAGTAAAAGTACTCGGCAGCGCTTCATGCATGTTACTTCACTCATGGGACGCAGGATCATCCATGGCCGGTGGATGGAGACATGAACTGATTGATGAATTCATAGCTACACACTCTGCATACATGTAACGCCACAGCCAGACATTTCCCCCATCCGTGGACAGTCTCCTTTAACCAACCTTGGTCGGCCTCAACGAGCTCTTTTCAGCTAGCGTCTGTGCAAGAGCCGCCAGTGAAGGCGCTTGCATTATTTCAAACACCGAATACTCGGCACGGGTCACGGCAAAGATCCAGTTGCGCAACTCAACCGAGAGCAGCGAGTCGACGCCTAGACGCGCGAGCGGCGCCACGTCGTCGATATCAGTCTCGGGTAACATGAACATATTCGCCAACTTTGAAACCAACGCGCTGGTCAATGCAGCCGAGGCCTCTGTGTGGCTGACACTGGCATCTCCAAGGATGTCTGCCAGGCCCAAGGCGGCCGAGTTGGACCGACCACCAGGTCCCTGTCCGCGTAAATGCGCCGCAGACGACGACGGAGAAACTTGCAGTGGCAGGAACCTGGGATCGGTCATCCAAAACGGAGCTGTGAGTCCAGCATGGTCCTCGCCCCGTTCTGCCCTGTCCCACGATACCGTTATGCCGGTGATGATCTGAGAAGCAGACACTCCGCCGCGACGACCGGGCCGTATCGACAGCTCGACTAGCTGCAGCACCTGGTCTTCATCCAAGGCCCTCAGCCCGATCCTCTCCAGTCTGGTAGCTGTCTTATTCTTGCCCTAGCCTTCGGGCGCTAACAGGACCCCGATGCCGCTCACCATATTACTATTATTTAAATATACTATTATAACGTAAGCTACTACAACACCGCCCGGGCTCTAAGACCGCCTACCCCACAACGCGACGCCCTATCTCCTCCCTCGTTATAATACTCTATAATAACTATACAAAAAAAAATAGGAAGCTAACATAGTAAGGCTAGTTTAACCGTAGTTAAACCCTCTTTTCGAATATGATATCCTTAAAAGCCGACCGTAAAGTCCTTATACGCGAGGCGCTTAAAAAAGTACGAAAAGGCTACTTAATTTAACGCGTTACTCGCGACTATAGAATACTATAGTCGATATTATAGGATTGCGTATATAGCGCTTAGTTAATCCGTTAAGCTAAAGAGCTATAGTAAAGGCTATCTTAAGGGTAAGAAAAGTAGCTTATTAAATAACCCTCTACGAAGAAGTAGCTAGCTAGCCTTTAAAAGGAAGCGTAATATATAGTAATTTATATAGCTCGTCGCCGCCTATAGAAGTAATACCGCGCTAATTAGTATTAACTAAGTTAACTACTTTATTTAGTAGTACTTAAAGCTTAAAATAAAGGTATTAGGAGGTATTAAAGCCCTATAGTTTAACGAGGCTAGAAAAAACTATTTCCGTAACTTTTACTACCTCCTCGATTATTAAATTAAAAAGTATTCTATTAGCTTAAGTTATATTTATAATTTTAATAAAATTAGTATTATAGAAAGCGAAATAAAAGCTAGTAAAGTTATTAGTAGCTTTTTAATAAAGCTTTTTATAAAGTCTATAAGCTTAAGCTATAAATAAGTAATAATTTTAAACTATATTTATATCTTAAGCTAGCGCTTTACGGTATATATAGTCTTAACTAGCGTAAACCTCTAAGAATAGTAGTTTTTAAATTAATTCCCTTACTAAGTATATAATTATTTCTTTATAAGCTAGGGTAATAGTAATATAATTATATACTAGTTTAAGGAGATCTTTTTACTTAAAATAAAGCTAGAAAATATACTTCTTTAAAAGATTTTAATTCTTAATAGCGCGAAGACTTATATAAGCTACTTACTAATATATAAAGCCTTTAAAAGCTAGGTCTACCTTTTATTCCTTCTAGCGTATATATTATATATAACCTAGTATTATAGGATAACTAATATCTAGCTAAATAACCATATAGTTACTTTATAAGTACTATATAATAGCTAGGCTATAATAGGGTATATTATTTTATCTATAGTTATAGAGGGTATTACTTAGTAAGAGGGATCTATATAGTCTTTATACTTAATCCCTAAAAATATTAAGCTAGCTAGCTAAGCTTAGATAACTAAGGGTAAAAGTAGGGCTAGAGCTAGGCCCTAAGAAATAAGCTATATTATAAAGGTAGCTAGGCTGTATAGTATTATTAAGGTATTTATAGCTACTCGGAGCCGAATTTAAACGCGTTTGCTATAAGCTATAGGCCTATAGCGGTATATCGACCAAGTGCTATTTTCGGACCCTTATAGATCTCCTCTTTAGTTATTACTATCACAAGGCAGGATCTAACGGACTAATTAGCCCGAATCCAACCCGATACGGAATACCCTACGGCCTAGATTACGAACGGGATAAGGCTCAGCTATTCCTTCCGAAATTCGACGACGTAGTAGAATCGGATTAGACGGACTTATACTCGTTGTCTATTAGAAGATCGGTGTACTTACTTCGGATACCCTCTATCGACCGACGGCTGTATTGCGAACTATAAAACGGCGAATCGAGACGTGCCTATGACTGACTGGACATCCGCACTACTAGAGATGAGCTCACATTGTGTGCATTTGAGCAGGGCCCTTATTATACGTGCCCTTGATCCGGAGCTAGATACGCCGCAGGACGACTCGCATCGAGTAGACGACTAAAGGTCGAAGCTGCAATAATTGCGGCGAGATACTGAGAATGAGTAGATAAAGTTAGATGAGCTTAGAGTTCTGCTTGCCGCAGAGCAGGCTAAGGTCGAGGAGAGGGAGATGCTGTTAGAATAGCTTGCTGGAGAAGAGGAGGAACAATAAGTCAAGCTGCGATAGTTGAAATAGATGCGGTAGGAGCAATAGGGAAAATTGATACGGAGAGTATATGAGGAGAAAGAGAGGCAACGTATAGTTATGGCTCTTGCGCTGCAGGATGACCCCCTATGTTAGGTTAAGGAAATAGGGGAGGATGAGAGTCCCGAACGGAGAGCTAGTAAGTTCCTCTGGGAGTGGACGTGGAATCGAGGCGGACCAACAGGCGAACGCGCTTTTCCTTCGGGAGGCTCCTAGAGGATGCACCGCCCGATATTGGAGCGGAATTGGCAGGCGAAAGGGACTGAGGCATTCGACCAGGGACTGTTCGCATCGAGTTGAAGGTCCTAGAGCAGAGCGGCATTTTGAAACTCGCCGATATTCTGGACGTAGACCCTGCAGATTCATCGCTAGTGCGTTGGCTCGTGGGGAAGTATGTAAGGAAGAACTTCTGCCTGTATGACGTGCATGGGAATAATTTGGCACCCAGACTCGCAGCCTTCGGCTGAGTGTACGCCTTGCACCACAGCTCTAAGGTGCAAGGTGTGACGTAGTCTTTTTCATTTTCGAGATGTCTGGCAACAATTGACGAGTGCCCTCCTTCTCATCACGCTCGTGTCCATGCCACTTGCTGGCCGCCGTCATATCTCTGACTGCGCGGAGTTCGTGGTGTACCGGGTCGACGAGCCGCCTCGCAGCTCCTGAAAGCCGCAAGAACGCTGGATACACCATGGTCGCAACCAGCACCACAACGACAACGATGAATGAGTTCTGCACGGTGCCACCCGTAGTGATGATGCCGTACATGATGAACGGAACGACTGCAGCTCCCGACGCCCCCATGGTGATGAAGGCGGCGGCGCGTTTCGTCCTCTGACCCTGGCCGCGCAGGCCAATCGCGAATATAAGTGGCCAAATAGGGGCTTCGGCAAATAACATTACCGTCATCAGAACAGCAGTAACGTCAGGATCTGTTGGGCGGAGAACCACGTTGAGGATAGCCAAGATAAAGCATACAGCAACGCTGATAGTAAGGTAGGCGCGCGGTCTTGGGAGTCGAAGATTGGAGGCGGAGAGATATGTAAGGAAGCCGAAAAGGAGGCGAGATACCGTCCATGCCACGTGTCCTACGAGCAGATACTCCGGTATTCGGAGAGATAATCCTGGTGGTTTGTCCGAGACGACAGCGTCTTCAGAGTTGCTCTTCGTGTTCCCCAGAGATACAGAATCGAGAAGAGGGTGAAAAAAGAAGTCGTTAGACTCCTGGGTCGCAACGTACATGTACTGCGCAAACACGGCCAATATTAGGCTTATCGTTCGTAGCTGTAGGCCGCCGATGGACCGCTTCTTCGGGTCGATGTGTGGATGATTCGCTGACTCTTCTTCGAGCTTGGCGTCGCTCACCTCCGGCAGCGGGACATAGTGGAAGAAGATGCCGAGGATAGCTGAAAGCAAGGCAATGCCAAGATATATCAACTGAACTTTGATGAATGTCGCTCTATTTGATATGTCGAGTCTGCTGAATATGGCCTTGCTCATGAGGCCATTCACGATGCTCCCGATTCCCTGGACGCCCTGGGCTATGAGAAGTCGCGTTTCGCCGTATTTGGGCGGTCCGCAGAGAATGAGGAAAGAGTTGGCGCCGACTTCTAGAATCGATAGCCCGAACCCCACAACAAAGTTGCTGAGAATGAAACCTGCATATGACCTCGTCTCGGCTGATGGCCAGAACATCATGGCGCCTATACCATAAATGCAAAGCCCGACGATAAACGTTGCCTTGTAGCCGCCAATACCATCGCTCTCGTGGGAGTTGTTTCGGTCCTTCCGCATTATCAGCAGGCCAGCGAAGAGGGGACCGAAGAAGTAGCCACCCCCAAAGTAAGCGGCGGACAGTCCAAGGGCTTTGGCCATGGTAATATTGTTGGCGACGGCAATCGCATCATTAATGGTATGGAGAAGGCCCCAAGACAGGCCCCAAAGGAAGAAGAGGACAGAGACAATTGTACAGTATTTGAAGGATTTGGCCGCGTTAGCCTCAGTCATGCTCGGCGGTTTGGTCATGTGGACGAAGCCAAAGTAGGTGCCGGCCTCGCTCTCGGCCCTTTCCCCCCATGACATGCTGTCATATGTACCCACGCGCGTCGCAGAGTCAGAGTTCGTGCATTGAGAGATATTGCCGGGTTGTACTATGCCAGGAGTTGTCGGGGACCGGGTAGCCGATGACGAAGCCGAATTATCTGATCGAGTTGTCTTTACATGCAACGTCAAGATTGCAGTCGCCTTTCCTGTCCAGCTTCGGAACAGTGTGGCCTTCGGCTCGCTCGAGCCTTCGGAACTGCCGGACCTCCGCTCATCGAACAAGACCCTGGGGAATATCTTGACGATAAGGGGCTTGAGAGTCGGAATGCAGGCACAGGCTATGCTGACATTTACCTCAACCGCACTCCACATCAATGATAAGGAGGCATGTCTGGAGAAGTTTTGTTGGCTGCCGAATGGTACGTGAGCATTCGACAATGGCTCTATAGGCGTGTCCCTAAGAGTGTACTGTAGAGAGACGATCCGGAAGACGCCGACGATGGTGACGAAGATGGCAAGCATAAAAGCTAGGATCAGGGCACCCTTTTGCCGCGAGGGTAGGTGCATACCAGAAAGAATAGGAATAGGCAAGATGAGAAGCGCTATGTCGGTAATGATGTTGACGGGCGCGGCGCATATAAATTCGACAAAAAGCGATATGCAAGTAGCGTGCATCTCTTCATGGAGGTGTGATGTCCAGGCAGCTCGGATAGGACGGCATTGGAAGATGTTCATAATGCAAAGGATAATTCCGGTGAGGTTGACTACTACTAGGGTGGCCCATGAAATATAGCGCAAGAGCCGGGTATTCTGAGCGATACGTAGGTAGAATATCAAGATGCTAGATTTGGTAGCCATTAAGGCGGGATTCTAGATCAGGGATCTTCTGGTCAGCAAGAATCGTCCTCCCCTGATAGGGCAACCATGGTCTGGCAGAACCCTTGTAGTGATGAATCTGAATTAACTGACATATAATATTGCGAAGACATATTCGCACCGGTGCAGAATGTCCCAGTCACTCTCAGAAATACCGACGTCATAATTCCCTATGCCGTGAAAGACGCCGATATTGATGGTAACTGAGAGGGCAAAGGCGAAAAGCCAAGCTAGCATCATAATCTTATCATCCCATGTGACATTGCGGACGATAAAGTATCGACAGTAGAGACGGGCGCTGAAGAGCATAGTTGCAAAGACGAGCGTTGCAGTAGTGACTCCAAAGACAGTCCCTCTGCGGCCGTCATCGTGCCCGTGTGGGCTATTGGGGGTGTCGCCCATGATGAGTGCAACGTTCGGAACAGGAGGCAACGGCAAGATCGGGCCCAGTAATAATCAAGCTAGTCTTTGCGGGCCAACGGCAGACTGATCCAGCTGCAATCGTGGCAGGGGTGATACGTGAGCGTGTCGACACCGCATGAAATCGGCGCCGCAATGGGCTTGTGTCTCGAGAGAATAGCGCTGCAGAGGTCGTTAAGTGGTGGAAGAGTACAGCTCTGGCAGGATGGCAACCTTAGCTTCCGGATGTGCAAGGCCAGACAAACGTTCATCAAGGACGAATGAAAGGGAAAAGTAATAAAGGGGATGGTGATATCGACGGACGGCGGTGCCATTTGTACCGTACGATGCTTACACTCGCTAGGCTTAGCCCCGGGGCACGAATACCCAAGGCGTCTAGGTAACTTCCGGCGAGAAACTGAAGCTTGCTCTCTATAGGATCAACCATTTGCCCACTTCTCTGAGCCAATTCAAGATCTCAAGGTCGCCATGTCTTTCATCGAGAACTTAAACCAACGTGTGGTATTGAGCGTTGTCAAGCTCGCACTGGCCGAGCACAGCGAATCCGTATCTTCCCGGCCATCGCTGTTGACAGTGTGTCCATCAACCAAGTAAAGCAAACTATGACCCTTCTACTCGACTCGGTTGACCGGACCCCTTTGCTTGGCTTGGCTTCCTTGACGAGAGGGTTTGCTTGATGTTGCTCTTCCACGCGTGGATGATGTATTTCGCCCGGGGGATTCTCCCCTGAGGCCTACTCGTGCTACGCCCCACTTTTCTGGATTCCGGTTTCACCAGCCAAGCTGCTTGGCGCCTCCAGTGAGCACAGTGGATGCTGCTTGAAAGAGCAGTAGGACGAAGCAGCGGACCTTCTCGTGGTGTCCGGTGTCAGTAGCTGCCGTGCACAGTGTAGCGAGGTCTGGTGGGCGTGAGCGGGCTGCGAAAAATTTTCGCGGTAGGCCACAGCTCACCAGGCTGACCGCACATCGTGCCCACGATAACGGGGTGCGTTAAAGCGAAGCTAACAAGCTACAAGAGGTATACTGGATATGAAAACTACCCGACTCGGAACCGTTCTCGCGACGAGACAGGGCACCCTCAAACCAGTCTGGCTCTGAGTGGTCGGCTCGTGAGGTGGCCCAAGGGGGTTGAAGCGACGCCGATCCGAGGGCATAGGATAAGCCTAAGTGCTCTTTTCGGGTGTAATGGAAGTTGTTAAGGCTGACGGGAGCAGGTGGTTGTCGGAGCTGTTAAGAAAGTGGTATCCGAGGGCAGGCTGAGCGCCGCTGATCGGGGCGGGCGGGGCGCGCCCAGAATTAGCGACCGGGGGGGCTAATTGCATCTACGGATAGCTACCCCCACGCTAGGAGGGCTCGCCGTAGATATACGCGAATACCGTTACCCCCCGCTAATTGCGTCGCTCATTCTATAAGGAAGCCGCTATTCGCGTTCGCTATAGCGCTCTGCTTACGAGTATTTAGCGGCTGACTAGCCCCGGTAGCGGCGTATCTCCGTAGTCGCTACGCGTAGTTCCCCCCCGCCGCCCCCGCCGCCGCGCGCT
>KQ030588.1:1918-15649 GCA_000956045.1 Hirsutella minnesotensis 3608
TTTTTTCGTCGCAATACCGTCTAGGAGCAGCAAACGCCTCGAGCTTTTGGAGCTTTTCGCAGAGTGCCTAAAAGCGGAACGGACTGTATCTTTCTTGAAAGCCTTCAATCGCACATCTTGAATGCAGGAGAGAAACTCAAGCTTTGTGATGTTGAAGAGGCCATCCCGAACCATGACGTCCAGAGCCTTGGCGTGATAGTGTTTGAGTGGCTGGAAAACCACAACGTCCAAAGGCTGAAGTACATGGGTGAGATTCGGTGGCATGCCGAAGGGGATGATGCTTTTTTCGTCGCAATACCGTCTAGGAGCAGCAAACGCCTCGAGCTTTTGGAGCTTTTCGCAGAGTGCCTGTCGAAATGCTGAAGCCACTCCAGACTAATCGTGTCATTTGAGTAACCAGAGGGAGTAGGTCGGATGACGGTTTCCTGGTCAAGTTCGGGAATCTGGTACCATGAAGTCATGTGCATCTGCGCAGCGAGTATCAGAAACGCTGGGATGACTTCTCCACTCGCTGAGATGGCTTCAATGGCAGTCGCAGACTCTCTGTTCTCTGGTATTCCAAAGTAATGCGCTCTCGCTCGCTTTGTCACAATCAGCTGGTCTTTGCCGACCCCGATGCGGAAGCCGGTCTCGTCCATGTTCCAGATGTCCTCGGGGGGGATGCCATTTTCTTGAACGACTTGCTGCAAAGTCTCGAAGTATTGATGAACACGCGTCAGATCTTCAGAGGCTTGCCGCTCTGCCTGCAGCTTCTTCTGACGTCTTTTTAGATAGCCATGACGCTTGAGGAATCGAGAAGTCCAGTTTGGCCCCACGACAGGGACCTCACTCCGGCCAAAACGCTCACGCAAAATACAATTTGCGGCGTCCGCAACGAACTCGACGCGGACTGTAAGGTTGATGGCATCTAGGCGATCGATGTAGCGACATAATGCAGCCTCTTCAGGCCGCGATAGCTTCGTGTTGGTGGCCTTTTGGCCGATTTTGGCGGGACGGCCTTGCAGACGATATCGCAATCGGCCACGTGGCACTCCAAATTCTCGCGCGACAGTTGCCACTTTCGCACAGGGAAACTTCTCAATGTGTTCAACAGCGCCTTTTACTCTTTCCTCCATTTTCTCAATAGCATAGGTGTTCAATAGCGCCTTGTACTCTTGCCTCCATTTTTTCAATACCATAGATCATGGGGCGAGCCGGAGAGAAGCCCTTCAAGATGAAAGGGTCGAAATTCTGGTTATATCGGTGGTGTGGTTATATCGGTGGTGAGCACCAACCTTGAGGAGGTGGGAGCTTTGCGAATTCCAAATAAAGTGGGGCGGAGCACGGGTAGTACCGCACGCCCTCAGGACTTGTGAAGAGGAGGGTGGATCTTGACCACTCGTGACGCTGTGAACTGTCTGGGCTGGAAGGCCCCGGGGTTGAATGGCGGTTGTGGCGCTCAGCCCCTGAATTAGCCACCAAAACACACGTAGATATCCTATCCATAGGCCACAATGCGACAAGTGGCGATGCAGCATTGCAGCTGAACTGTGCCCGCATGAGAGTAGCCTAGAAAGAGAGGGTTTCAAATGCGGCCACTTCCCGCCCCCCTGTAGACTGCTTTGAGACCCCGGAATAAGTACCCATTGGCTCGACCCTTCGGGGGCCAACTAAGCGCTAAGTGCGCAGCGCTTAGTTGGCCCCCGAAGGGTCGATCCAATGGGTACCTAGTCATCTACATTTTCATTCAGTCCGAAGGACTGTTATAGCCATCACGGTGCAAGGTTGCTCAACGCCAGCCGACAGGGTTAAATCGATAGTTTGCCGCCACGTCGGTAGTCACGATGTCTCTCACGAAGAGAGCATGACTAAATTATTAAATTGTTCATCTAATCTATGGAAGTGGGCATTTCAGTTGCACAATATCTAGGGCTGGGCTCCTTTCCCCAGAGGCACTGGACCCCCCTTTGCATACTGCCTTTCCCTAGTCGCCGAGGGCTCTTTCAGCTTCCCCCATATGCAGTCTCTCTACAGCCTATGTGGCTGCCTAATGCGGTCTCCTAATAGTCTTTTGCAGCCTCAGAACTCTCTGCAGGCTGCCTTTCTGTCTAGCCTGTCGTGGCCCTTAGCTGCATACCCCTTATGGTCACCCCGAGCTCAAGATCTCAGACGTGCTTCGCAACAAAGGCAGTGGACGTTCGAGTATATAAGGGCAGCGCCTCAGCAAAGCACGCGCGAATGCACCTAAACATGCAGGTCGCACGACTATCAACATTCACCAATCCCATGCTTTTCGCTAGAAGATCGCTACCATGATAGAGTCACCATCCTCATTCATCGCATCCTCGATCCCCCTTCTTCACAATGCGGTGAAATCTATAATTTTCAAATGCGCGGAGCTTCTCACGGCGCTATTCATCTATAAGCTCTTCTCCCTCCTTGCCGCGCGGTCTAATCAATTCACATCGTACCTTATGTTCGCTGAAGGATATATCCAACGCTGGCTGTTCGTCTCGTCCAATGGCCTCTCGCGAGCCGGCCTTATCGTTCTCCTCTTTAGCGTTCTCCATGTGCTTTCTTCTCTCTATGGGACCCTGCTGTGGGCACTAGATTCTCCAGGATACATCTTCAGAGAATCCAATGTCACAGTAGTCGCCGAATATGAGAATTTGCGCAACAGGAATTCTCCTTACATTATTCGGCTGGATCTCAATCCCAGTAACTTGCAAAAAACGGAGGAAACACTCGCACAGGTTATGGGATCTGATCTTTTTAAGCCAGGTCTCAACTACACGTTGACTGGTGAGGTTCAAAGGGGCACTCCAGAAATCACGAGACCGACGCGGCAAGATAATGTTGGGGCGCGAATCTGGCTTGATAGCGATGGCTTCTCCGTTTCGCCGGACAGTTACGCCATGATTTCTAGTCCCGGCGTCGCTAATGGCCAAAAGTTCCCTTTCGGGTGCATATACTCCGGCAGAGGCTCCGCGGCCTGGAACTGCACCTTCAACAACACGTTCTCACAAGGGATAACAAGAAATATCGTTGGACAGCCTGAGGTACACTGGGACGACGAGTCGGACCTAAAGCTAGATTCGAGATACATCAGACCAAACAGGGTCGACAACATTTGGGCTTCCTTCGGGGCTGGTGGTGGGTCTGCTGCCATGATGCAGGTCTTTACCGTGACCAAAAAGACGAGACGCCATACATTTGTTGAGTCTGTATTTCGCGCTACGATGCTAACGAGTCCGGGTGTTCCATTCGCTACGCGGGACGTTGAAGATCTGGTACGACGGACCTGGAGCGCGAACGAGACTGACAAGAACAACCCGCTCATTGGCCAGATTGTGGAAGACATCACGAGCGCGCAGGCTCAAAACCTCAGCTACCATTTCGGAGTTAACGCGGCCGATAACGGGAACCTTACGGTGCTTCAGTCTAGCTGGGGGTACTTCACTGTCACAAACAGCCATTCCAGGGAAGACATACTTTCCCTCATTATCATCACTGGGACCAACATCACGCTGATAAGATCCGAAACCATCGACAAACCACCGACGCCATTTGAGAAATGTGACCATAGATCATTCCAGAACGAGGCGTTTGGTGGAAGGATCGCCCACACTGATTGCGCCTCATCTCAACTCAACAACAATAGTAGTGTGTTCTATGGCCAAGTAGACACTGCTGCTGTTTTGGTTCTATACGGGCTTGGCAATCGCCGTTCCAACGTCAGCTCAGATGCCCTCGATAACAACGCCCTATCTTGGACTCGGAACATGTGGGCCACGATGCAAGGGCTGCTTGTCGCAAGGGGTTATATAGTTAGCGTCGATCCAGCCCTTGTCACAATCAGTGTTAATAAGTTGATTGTTGCCATGTCTGGCCTACAGCTCCTTCTAAGCATGCTGGCTGTGGTCCTCGCGGGAGCTGCATGGCTTGCGCTGGCTTGCTTTGCGGATGCACACTGGTCCAACACGTTCTTATCAAGCTTTATACATACCACGACAGAGAGGGACGGGAAGAAGTCAAAACCTGGATTTATGCACAACCCTCCACGCGTTGAACTGTTAGCAGATGGGGGTAGGAACTTTATTGCGGTCTCCGGGAAGGCAGTCATTCTTCAAGACCCATTTTTGGTCCCCATGGATTCCCCCAAGTGAAGGACAACAAGGCAGGGTGGCGATCAATTCAATTCCATCAATTTGGCCTCACCATTGAGCTGCGTTGATAGCTTACTCATCATTGTTCCCGTTGAGTTGAACCACCTGCCTTCAGATGGAGGCGATTGAGTTGAATTGAAGACGTTGAACCACGTACGGCCCACAGGGTTTCCGAGAGCCCTAACCGGCAGCATGTCCTCTCGCGAAGAGAGTTACTATACAGGTAGAGAAGTCACTTAGCTTGAATAGATAAAAAATGCCGTATAAGTCTCTTCGTGTTGAAAAATCGTTGTTCTTGTTACATCTTCCTAGGAAGGCTTCCCCTTCTTATACCCCTATTCCGTCATATCCTTATACCTGTCACGGGCTGTACCCGGCGTGGTGGACCCGGTACAACCGGGTCCGGTGGATCATGCTCGGATGGCAGCACCGGCCCCGCTTCGGGGGCCCGGAGCTGCGAGAACATTCTATAATAGGCGATATAAGCTCGCACTCGAGGCTACGCCTCGAGTTCGGCTTCCTTTTCTCCTTAGCTCTAGATAGACAACACATAGGCACCTGCTTGTTGAACAAACTCCGGGCCAGCCTCTTACAATACCCTCTTATTTAGACCTTCTTGCCTCTCCAACCTCTTCAACCTCTTCAACCTCTTCAACCTCTTCCAACCTCTCCAACCTCTTCAACCTGCATTAGCTCCCTGCATAGGTCGGCCAAGCTTATCAGGTCTCCGCCGAGCCTACTTCCTAGATCGGACCTGCTTCTCAACATGTCCAGTATCATCCCCAGGACTCCATATAATGCTATTCGCATTCTCCCCTGACACGTCAATCAACGTATCCACGGCATCGATTAGGCCATTTCGTACCCACGACCGTAACGTCTGTGTAATCCCTATTGTGCTGGCTTCCAATCGAGTCCGTAGCGGTGACACCATTTGCCCAGTGGTACTAAAGAGACGCTCGCACTCTGCGGACATGGGAGGGATTGAGAGCAAGTCGAGAGCCATTCGTGACAACCGTGGGTTGTTGAGAAGCAGGTCCGATCTAGGAAGTAGGCTCGGCGGAGACCTGATAAGCTTGGCCGACCTATGCAGGGAGCTAATGCAGGTTGAAGAGGTTGGAGAGGTTGGAAGAGGTTGAAGAGGTTGAAGAGGTTGAAGAGGTTGGAGAGGCAAGAAGGTCTAAATAAGAGGGTATTGTAAGAGGCTGGCCCGGAGTTTGTTCAACAAGCAGGTGCCTATGTGTTGTCTATCTAGAGCTAAGGAGAAAAGGAAGCCGAACTCGAGGCGTAGCCTCGAGTGCGAGCTTATATCGCCTATTATAGAATGTTCTCGCAGCTCCGGGCCCCCGAAGCGGGGCCGGTGCTGCCATCCGAGCATGATCCACCGGACCCGGTTGTACCGGGTCCACCACGCCGGGTACAGGTTCAGTGAACTTTCCAAAGAGGAAGATTTGATTGGCAGCGACAAAGTTCTCTGGGCTCGGTGTCTCTCAAGCGCGCTCATTGCCTTCAATCGCTTGTACGGACGCTCTTCGTCAGACATCGAAGGGATCGGCAGCGATTTGTACTCCTCCTCCCACAGGTTTCTCACCATTCTTTTTGCCTCCTGAAGCCAGGGGAGCTGTGCTTTGTCGGTCCACGTATTCTCGAAATACCCCCAACGCGAAACCGGATTTAAAATAGCAGAAGCACAGTATGCTGGCGTCTCGTCAAGCTTCGTATAGTAGTCGTTCAACTTATCCCAGCCCAGATTAATGTTAGCCTTGAGGTGCTCTGGATCAGGGAACTTCTACACTACTCCTTTCCACTCCTCTAGTGTCACGCGCAGGACGCTAAGGGACCTCCGAGACATTACGGAGGTCGGTGGAAGGATAAAAAGGGCGACTTCACGGGACTTGAAGAAGCTCTTTAGAGATCAACAATTGAATCATTGGCACCCCGTTCTTCACTCTCTGTTACGTTGTGATTGTGCGCCTTACATCTAGTCTGTCCATCAGGAATTCGTAGGTTGAGGCAACATCCCACATATTTCCGTATGCTTCAATCCGACCTCCTTTGCGAACTCTGCTCTGGGCGTCACCTTCAAGCATTCGGAGTGCTTCTTCGAAGTCAACAAGCACCCTATCCATCAACTCAATGACCTTCCAGTCTTTATCACTGAGAAGACTCTCTTCGCGGATACACAAAGGCATCTCTTTTGCCCTTCTCGCCCCATTGCGGCATTCCTTCCTGAACTCAAGCGTGACCTTCTCAATCAGGTCTTCTAAGAAAGGCCGCAACTCGAGGCCGCGCCGCATCATATAAAGAGTCGAAAGCCAGCGAGTAAGGTTATCAAGGACAACGTCCATAGGTTTCTTCGCTCGAATCTTGGGGTTGTCCGACTGTGAAAAGAACTCCTCCTGAAGTGCACGAAGCCGGTACGTCAGCCTATCGGACCGATGGATCCAATGTACTAGGTTGTGAAGCTTTCCGACTGGGCCTTTCTTTCGCCAGATTTCATGCTGGGCCGCGTCAAGAATAGGCTCCCCGTTAATCTTCGCCTCAAACGCGTCGGCCTTGTGTCCAAATAATAGGGCCTTGACCACCAAGTTGAGCACGTGGCCAAAGCATCGCACCCTTCGCTTCTTCGGATCGAAGCCCAGTGCCTCTGCAATCTCCTCTGCCGCCGTATCCATACTGCCAGCGTTGTCAAGTGTAATATAACCCACCTTGTCGAGGATCTCATAGCTCTCTAGGATCTCGAGGATCTGGGCTGCAATATTCTCCCCCGAGTGTGAAATCTTCAGCTCCGGCATGCCTAGAACAAGCTTTGATGGAACTCCATCCTTGTCGATGTAAAAACAGATAAGCCCGTATAAAGCATGCCGATTCCTGGAACGCCAGCCGTCGAACGCAATATGAATTTGGCCCGGGGTGCTCTTTAGATTGTCTATTACGCACATCTTGTATCGGATATAAAGGTCAACAATTCGCTTTCGAACGGTATCGTGCGAGATGTGGGCATTTGTTACTGCGACCGATGGATTCAGGTATTCGAAAATATGTCGGAGGCGACAGTGCTCGGGCTGACGAAAGGAAACGTTGGCGTCGACCACCCACTCGAGAAGAAGCCTCCGAAAATGGTCCTTATCGAAGCGCTGGATGAGAGCGTTCGCGATACCTTGCTCTTTAGGATCTGAAGCGTTGAGATTCAACATCTCCACGATATTCTTGGACGGGATCTTGTTCCTGGTTCCTTTCCCAAGAGCGGGTGGCCCCCTCTTCCCGGACAGATCGACAAGTCTGTGCTCTTTGAACAGATGATTCTCGATATTCTGAGTGCCGACGGCAGAGAAGTCTGTTATTTTTTGCTTCGGCTTCTTCAGGCAGGGCTTGCAAACCCATTTCCTTTTCGTAGGATAATCGCCAGGTTGAATGTCGAAACCATGCTGCTGTCACATAGTGCACAAATGTGCCCTATACGGCAAGTGAACCCGAGAAGTTCGGCATAAGAAAGGGCACCATCCTGCTACAGACTTATAGGTTGCCGGAACACATTTCGCCTCATGTAGTAGATCACAGGCCCCTGAATGACTCTCACGAACTTCACTGGAAGCCTCTTACTTGAGCACAAGCAAGTATAAGAATAGGAGGTCGCTCCCCTTAGGATAGAGAATACAAGAACGTCCAGTCCTCTGAGTCTCCACCTATCTTTGCCTCCGTTGTGTGTGATAATAGCTATGAAAGTGTAGACATAACTTGCCTTCACGATGTCGCATGAGCGTGCCTTTGGTACCGAATTAAGCGCAAATCGTCAGACTAATCACGAGTTTAGTCCCGTGCAGAAAGCTGTAATAGTTAGTCAGAAAAGGTCGGGTCTTTCATTCCAAGACGTCGCGACCGAGTTCTCCACCACGAAGTCGACAGTACACCGCATCTTCAATCGCTGGCAAAATAACCATATATTGGAAAATCGCCTAAGAAAAGGGCGCCCGAAGAAGCTCAATGGCCGAGAATTACGGTATATAAATCTCATGATTAAAAGACGTCGGCAGGTCACATACCGGGCGCTCGTCGGTGCGATGGGTGGTCGCGTATCCCGTAATACGATCCGTCGAGCTGTCCGACCCGAGTGGAAGCGTAAATGGCTATCAATCCAGCGGATTCCGATATCAAAAGAAACAGCGGAAGAGCGGCTACAATTTGCACGCTTTTGGGAAGGAAGAGAGGAAGAATTGACGGAGGTACGGCTTCCGGAAGATCAACCCTCTATCGGTCGGCTCACCCGGCGTAGGTCATCTTCTCCGATGAGTCAACCGTACAGAATAGAGGCAACAACGCCCGAGGCTGGGTGTTCCGGAAGCCTCACGAGAGGTTCCAGCGCAATGTAGTCAACGTCACGTATCACGGGAAGCCCGAAATCTCGATCATGGTATGGGCGGGTATTTGGAAAGGCGGCCGGACCCCCCTTGTGATCATGCGGCGCGATCCTTCGGCCAACCGGCGCGGCTACACTGCTCGAAGCTATCGCAACGCTCTCCGGGAGGGTCTCTTGCCCGTGTATGACGGCACGAGGCGTTTCCAGCAAGATAACGCGAGAATACACAACTTCGCCGGCACGCCGCAGTGGCTACAGGCGCAGGCGATCGAGTACATCGACTGGCCGTCACACTCGCCCGATCTCAACCCCATTGAGCACGCCTGGCGCGCTCTAAAGCAGAAGGTAATTGAATTATGCCCTCATCTTCATGACCTCAAAAGAAACGCCGCCTCAATCGAAGAACTGGAAGAGAAATTGAAGGTTGCGTGGGACGCCTTGTCACAGGACCTATTCGACAGGCTTGTAGAGTCGATGCCTCGCCGCCTCGCGGCTGTGCGTCGCGCACGGGATTATTATACGAAATATTAAACGCCAGAAGAGCAGCTATCATATGATGCACATAGATTCTGAATTACTTCACTTTTCGTAAAGTTGTGTGCGTTTGAAGTTGGGTGCGCGTATTGGTAGTACGGTGTGGTGGGGTGCGCGTTCGCAGACTTTTGGGCACCTAGTTTAGTTAGGTCTTGCAGTCGATGCCCGGAGCCGCCCAGGTATCCCGAGGGGTGGGGCTGCCTGAACTACCTACGTATGCGCATCTCCAACTTCCACCACCTGAATCCTGCACTCGCTCACAACATCCTCTGTCGCCCGCTTCTCCGCCTTCCCCATCTCGTGAGCTCCCGTGTCGGATTCACGCTTCTTGCTCGCCAGTCCACCACGCCGGCCATGTCTTGGCGATCCTAACCTCGACACTTGCCTGTCGACACGACTGGGCCTCGACATTCTACCTGCCGCTCTCGATCCCTCACGTCCAGCAGTTCAGCCCACGCCCCTCGCCAAACTCTCTCGGCCAAGTTTACTGTGCCATCGCTCAATCGCCACGGCATAGCCTCCTTGATACTTTGTCCACGCCTGCCACGGGGCAGTGTTACCATCATGGCCGACGCCAACGACGCCGAGCCGCCTCCTGGTCCTCCGCTCGCGAGGAGAAGAGCGTGAGTGCTGCCTTGCATCTCCACCACATATCTACACCCTGCTTGCGCTTCCATTTTTTTTCATAATTTGCTTGGTTCCTCGATATCTAATCTTCATGCATAGGCCAACCATTACTATTGATACCACGGCCGTCAGTGCCAACAACAGCAACCCCCCCGTCGAAATGGCAGCAGAATCATTGCCACGGCTAAACGAGACTGGCCCGTCCGCGAGGCCTCAAGACAACTCCGTGAGCCCAGCAACCGTGCCCGAGCAACCCCCGTATGGCTTCACTTCTGGCGCTCAGCAGCGTCCCGACCTCCAGTCGGAGAACTCGATCGATAATCGCGACAGCCGGCCTACAAGCCCTCACAACGTTTCGAGCCCAGTGTTACAGCGCGCCAACGATGGCGGTGCCGGTTTTCTTGCGGTGCCAAATCATTTTGTTCGCTGTGACATGACAGGCCTACCCGTTGGCTCCACCTCGAGAGGGCCAACTAAGCGCTGCGCACTTAAGTTGGGCACAAAAGTCTGATACAGTCACAAAAGTCTGATACAGCCGATTACGGCCCCGCTATCGTAGGTACGTGATTTTGTATGCAAATTTGGCGGCGCTAGATGTCAGCCACGTAGAATTCTGTCGCAAAGATGGATGAACCCGCCATTCGCGCCGCCGGCGTGGTTATCGCGGCTCGCAAAACTGCCCAGCGGCCTCGCCGGGCAACGACGACTCCAACGAAGCCTATTTCGATTCGTGCGGCAGCGGCAATGTATGGTATTTCACCGGCAGCGGTGCAGCGCCATAGCGAGGCTCTCAACGCCCGAGACGCCTCGCGTGATAGGCAGGCCTCCGATCTTCTCGGACGACGAAGACGAAGCTATCGCCGCGTACATCGTGTGGATGCAGCAGGGAGGCTTTCCGGCTACCAAATTGCAGGTTGAAGCGGCGGCAATGACGCTACGGTGGCGCCGCGATCCTAACGCGCCAGCGCTTTCGAGAATGTGGTATCGCCGCTGGATTGAGGCGCGCCCGTTTCTTCGGAAGACGACAGTCAAGGTGGTCGAGCGAGACCGCAAGTCCTTCGAGTCAGCAGATATCGCGAACGTAGAGAAGTTCTTCTCCCGGCTTAAAGAACTCACCGAGAAGCATAGGATTGGTGCCTCAGAGATCTGGAACGAAGACGAATGCGGTATCCGGATCGGCAGCGTAAGAGAGCGTATCTCTGTTGTTGTAGTCCGCACAACGCGTCACCGCCGCCCCGAGGTTATTGACCCGGGAAATAGGGAATCCTGTACCCTCATTGGAGCTGCTAACGCGGCCGGAGACGTGATGCCACCGTGGATGGTGTTTAAAGTCTTCCCAAGCGAGTCTTGGGCTAATGTAGACGGTTCTGGTGATATCCGCTTCGCCAGATCAGACACAGGCTTCAGCAATCGCGAGATTACCCTAGACTGGATCCGTCACTTTAATATTGTTAGTTGGACGAAGTCATCGCGGGCACAGGCAACTAGCCAGTCGCTAGAGCAGTGGTTCGGCTGCTCTGTTGACTGCTCTGACCCGAATAGCCTCACTCTAGTGAAACGGGAGCCTCGCGAGAGGCCGAAGCACGAGCGGATTTTTCGGCTGCTAATTATCGACGGCTTCACGGGCCACACAGACCTCGATTTTATCGAATATTGCATCAAATTTGATATCTTCGTCGTCCTCTTTCCTCCACACTCAACGCATATACTGCAGCCTCTCGATGTTGGAGTTTTCCAGCCGCTGAAGAACGCACAGCAGAAGGACTTGCGAGAATTCCTCCTCACGGGAACCTCAACTTCACGAGGCACGACTTCTTAGCGTCGTTACAGCAGACATTCGACGAGGGCTTCACGCGATGTAATATTATCTCTGGCTTCAAGAAGACTGGCATCTGGCCTACTAGGAGCGAGCCAGCTGTTGCGAAGCTCTTGGAGAGTCAGAAGAAGGCGCGGCGACCAGTAGATCCGGCGTATGCCTCGCTTCTGCCCGCCCAAGACCGCTGGCAGCAGAGCGCGAACGTAGTCCGTGACGTCAATGAGCGGTATCACGAAGTGTTAAGCTCTCCGTCTCGCAGAGGCATGGCGAGAGCTTCACAAGTTATGGTGGAGGCACAGCTGCTAGAGTCAAACCTTCGCCATAGTATTCAGGAACGCGACCGCCGCATCGAGAAGGTCAACAACCGGCTCAAGCGAGGCAAAGCAGTCAAACCTTCGGGCCAATTCTTTGCGAATAGCGTCAGTCTTGATCAAATTCGTCAGCAAGCTCAGAAAACAACAGAAGCAGAGGCAAAGAAAGAAGAGAAGCGCCAGCTACGAGAATCCCAGCGCATCTTGAGGCGCGAGATGGAAACACTCCGCCAACAGTGGCGCGATGATAAGGTTCACGAGATTGACGGCAAGCGAAAGACTCTTAACTTCAAACAGTGGCTTGATCTCACGAAGAAAGCGGACAATTACATCAGCCTCGAGTGTAACAACAAGGAATATCTACAGCTCCTAAATATGCGCGACGAGAGCTTCTTCGTCGATGCCGAAAGACGTGGGCAGCGGCCCGGGCTCGATGAAGCTATTCGCAAGGCGTCACAAGCAGCTAAACCGCTGACCGCGTTCGAGTTCCCGCCGAGCGACCTCTCTATCGAGATATTCACACAGCGGCCGCTAGAGGATAACCCTGGCGATGACGAAGACGAATTTAGCAGCATGCACGACCCGGACGAGCATCACGAGCATCACGATGCAATACAATACGATGGGCCGGCACCGGCTTCATGTAAGGCGCACACACACAACTAAACAGAGAGTGAAGAACGGGGGCCAATGATTCAATTGATTGATCTCTGAGGGTTCCCTTTCGCAACCTGTGGTCATCCCCAGTCCTTATGTAGCTCCTACTGACGCATTGAGACCTCCCCTCCAATTTAGGATGACACGATGAGGGCTTTATACGCGTGACACTTCATCCGACTGGGCGCTGGCGATAACCTCGCCGCCTCGCAGGCCCGAGGCGTCAACGCCAACGAGGCCATCGCCATCGCTGCCGTCATCGCCGCCGATGGCCACGCCGTGCCGCCTTCGCGATAATTCACATCGCAATACGCGGTCGGGCATACCGCTGTGTTAGCCTAATAGTAGCCTTCACGTGCGCACCGCCAAAGACACGGCAAAAATAACATCGCCACTCGTTTTTTCAGCTTCACTTTTCGTATATATCAATATAAAAATGCTCTTAGACGCGCGTGGAATCATGTAGACCGAAAAGTAGGGAAAATCACATAGTAAAGTCGGTATGGGTTGTATCAGACTTTTGTGACTGTATCAGACTTTTCTTGAAGGCTGTTGTGTTAGTATGGTTGTTCTTGATCAGTATATGGCCCGTTAACGGTCCATACTGAAGCGTTTTGTCGCCAATGCGAACTGTATCGTCGCACGCACAGCCCCCATATCAGGCTGCCATTTGTCGTCGTCTGACTCTGCCTTGCCTCCTAGGAAGAAAGACAGGTCTCCCACCTTTCCGCGCGCATATCCAAGTATGATCTCTCGTTGCACCGTCCATCTTCTGCATCGAAAGAGGAAGTGTACCACCGTTTCCGCCGATTGTCCACACGCGCACTCGTCCGATTCCACTGCCCCGATTTTGAAAAGGTAGCTATTCAGCCGCGATTTGCCAGTTCGAAGTTGTACCAACACTTCCGATTCCTTCCTTGTTAGCTCGTCGTACAACTTGCGGGTGTGCTTGCCCGGCAACGCCTTATCAATGCGCTTCGAATAGTTTCCAACTCCTTCTGGAATCTGACGGACTCGATTGTGTCCGTTGAGCAGCAAACGTAACGTGGTTGATCTTGCTTGGAACGTTGCTGGTTCGGCGACGCATTCATCTCGCGTCGCTCTTTTCGCTTGCCTTTTGGCCAGTGGCCCGAGAGTGAACTCTTCATTCTTTGCAGGCACCCACCGAAGTCTGACTCTACAGCCTCTTTTCGCCAGAAACTCAACAGATCCGTATATCGCCCGTATCGTGCACTGACCCGACTGCTGTCGTGGCCGCCCAATGACTTGCAGGACAGAGCGGTT